>OU342742.1:339233877-339337806 GCA_910589775.1 Avena eriantha | reverse complement strand
AATGAACACACATGCAAGGACTCTAGCTGTGGTTCATGAAAAGAACATACATGCAATGACACTGGTGGATCCATATGTGGTTTGTGAGAAGAACAGACATGCGATCACACTAGGTGGATCCTTGTGTGGTTCATGAAAAGAACACACATCCAATGACACCGGTGGATCCTTATGTGGTTTGTGATAAGAACACACATGCAATGACTCTAGTTATGGTTCATGAAAAGAACATACATGCAATGACACTAGTGGATCCATGTGTGGTTTGTGAGAAGAAGAGACATGCAATCACACTAGGTGGATCCATATGTGGTTTATGAGAAGAACACATATGCAATGACACTGGTGATATGTGGTTTGTGAAAAGAATACACATGCAATGACTCTAACTATGGATAATGAAAAGAGCAGACATGCAATGGCACTGGTGGATCCTTATGTGGTTTGTGAGAAGAACAAACATGCAATGACTCTAGATGTTGTTCATGAGAAGAACAGACATGCAATGACACTGGTGTATCCTGATGTGGTTTATGAGAAGAACACACATCCAATGAACTCTAGTGGATCTATCTTGGCATAATTTGATGTATGCCACGATGTATTTCATTGTAAAAGCCACTCACTTTCCATTTTTATACTACTCAGTTTTGCCCTTGGTTTTTTGATACTACTCAGTATTGCCCCCCTCTATCTTTCATAGAAGCCCAAACCTGTGCTCACTCTCTCTACTACTCCCTAATTGGTTGTCATAGTTGTCACACGGATCGTGCACACCAACCGTTGATTCTGTGTGATCCAACGATGATCATTGCCCACGTCGTGGCCTTCATAGTACAGCGTGAGACAACACAGACGTCTCCCTCAGCAAGACTTCTACAAGAAGGAACACGAAGCCGTCCTTGGAAAAAGTCGGCGAGCTGTCATGTCATGTTTAATCAAGTCTGAAAAGCCTACTACTGCTACTACTACGCCACAACACATGCGTGATCGAGTGCACGGTCGTCGATGCACAGCTGCAATTTATTGCCACTTGATTTTAATAAGACATATCCCATTTTTATGTAGTGTCTCTCAATCTCACTTCCAACTGGGCCCCACCGTAAGAAGCTTGCACGTGCTAGCCGGAGGCCGAATAGCTGAGCTCGACGAGACCTAACATCTCCGTCTCCATCGAGTCACTCACAATCATCAACACATCCCTCTACCCGATCTAGCACAACCCCACAAATCTCGCCATACAGCCACCTACCTTCCCCTCTACATTTCCACTTTTAACTATCGCCAATTTTAGGGCCGTGTCAAACTTTGTACATAGAAATTATGTATGTGCCCTTTGCATGCGGCTCAATACAGAACTGACATGCATGGCCCGGGAAAAAACATGACGTATCGTGCGCGTGTCGCGGTGCACGGTGCAGTAGACTGCGCGGCGTGTTGCAGGGTGGTGCAACGAAACGTGCCTTGATTACATCCACCTTAACTATAGAGCCCCTCTCCGCACACCCACTCTCACTCTCGCTCACGCAATGCACGCAACCCTCTCCATATTCCCACCAGCATCTACAAACTCCCAAGAATTCCGTGTCCACGCCGACGATGGCGGAGGAGGATACGGTGGCCATCGTCGCCTCCGAGGCCGCCGGCGAGGAGGCCCCTGTCTCCTCGCCGGTCCACCTCGATGCGTTGAAAGCAGCCGACTTCCCCGTCCAGGCCCCAATCGAGCCATCGATGGCAGCTGTCGTTCCTGTCCAGGCCCCTGTCCCCGCTACCGACGTAGCCACTGACGAGGCCCTCGTCTCCTTGCCGCCCCCTCGACATGTTGAAAGCAGCCGTTGTCCCCGTCAATGCCCCAAACGAGGCATCGATGGCAGCCGCCGTTACCGTCCAGGCCCCCGTCCCCGCTACCGACGTAGCCACCGAAGAGGAGCCCCCCGCCAGCGAGGAGGCTCCCTCCGGTCACAAGTAGATCCGCTGAACCCCTACGACACCGGCATCGACGATCCATGGTCGGAGGTAACTAGGGTTTGCTCCCCTCCCCTGGTTCTTCTACCGTTCCCATCATTGGATGCTAGATCTTGGTTTATTAGGGTTCACTTGTTCGCATTTCGATTGCTCGATCTTCTTACATCATCTACTCCCCCATTTTCCTTTTCTTCCAATAGGTTTTCGGCAGCGACGTCTGAAGCGATGACGAGTCTAGGAACACCAAGACTCGTTAGGTGGTGAGGAGGCTGTAGGCCGACTAGTACGACGCCTTCTTCAGGGGCGGCAACTACAGCTGCCCCTTTTGCAAGGTGATCGCCTTCTGTTGGGTGAGTCTCTCCGGCACTGACTTCAACTCCTTACTGAAGCATGCAGAGGCCCCGGGCTCCGGCATCCACAAAGGGGGCGAGACCGTGAACGTCCACGCCTACATCGCTGAACACCAGGTGATACGTTGCTAACGTATCCATAATTTTTGATGTTCCATGCTTGGTTTTATCTACTTTCTTATGTTTTGTTCCAACTTTGGAGTACTTTTCATACACTTTCTTGGACTAACCTATTAACAAGATGCCATAGTGCCAGTTGCCTTTTTTCTGCTGTTTTTTGTTACAGAAAGTCAGAAAATGAATATTCTCGGAATTGGACGGGACAAAATCCAAAGTTGATATTTTACCGGAAGACTCACAGAGCCAGAAGACGAGACGGAGAGGGGCCATAGGGCGGCCACACCATGTGGTGGTGCGGGCTAGCCTTGGCCTTGCCACCAGGTGGTGTGGGCCCCCTGGCCGCCCACCGAACTTGCCTCTTCGCCTATAAGATTCCTCCCGATGCAAAAACCCTAAGTAGTCAAGCCTCCAGCCACGAAAAGTTCCGCAGCGCCGCCGCCATCGAAGGGGAGATTCGGGGGACAGAATGTCTCTATTCCGGCACCCTGTCGGGATGGGGAAGTTCCCCCGAAGACATCTCCATCGATCTCCACCACCATCTCCATCGCCGTTGCTGATCCCTATGATAAGGAGGGAGTAGTTCTTCCTCGAGGCTAAGGGTTCTACTGGTAGCTATGTGTTCATATCTCTCTCTATGCATGATCATATTGTGATCATGAGCTTTGTAATCAAGTAGATCTACCTTGCTACTCAAGTGCTTTAATAGATCTCTGCTCTCCCCATGTGTGCGAAAGTGACAGCATGCACACCATGGTGGTACTTACGCTAGAGATTACAAATACTTGTTATGAGTTATATTTGGAGTTGGATGTTTCTATAAAATTGTGGTGTTTGTTGGAACCATCTAGAGTTCAAGGTGACAGTGTAGGGTTATTGTCAACACCCGGATTTTTAATCCCAGATGCCTGTTATGTCATCCATTGCAATCCTAGGATTACCATTTTTGCGAGACATAACAGATTGGATATCACAGTACATCATCCATTACAAACCATACATAAGGTCTTACACAAATAAGGATATCATGATCCAGTCTTAATATAACAAGGAGCGGAAATAAAAGATAAGCGTAGCGGTGGGGTGCATCTTCAGGGGCACAGACAATGCTGACGAAGGCAGATAGTCCTAGTTATCATAGACGTCCTGCTGGACATCATCTTGGTAGTCTCCTTCATAGTCTGGCCATGAGAATAGCCAGGGACAAAATCCATGAGTACTCTTTAAGTACTCACATGCAATGACCACATGCAATGACACTAGTGGATGCATGTGTGGTTTGTTTAGAGGAACGGACATGCAATGACACTAGGTGTGGTTCATGAAAAGAACAGACATGCAATGACACTGGTGGATCAATATGTGGTTTGTGAAAAGAACATACATGCAATGACACTTGGTGTGGTTCATGAAAAGAACACACATCCAATGACACTGGTGGATCTTTATGTGGTTTGTGATAAGAACATACATGCAATGACAATGGTGGATCCATGTGTGGTTTGTGAAAAAAACACACATGCAATGACTCTAACCACGGTTAATGAAAAGAGCATACATGCAATGACACTGGTGGATCCATGTGTGGTTTGTGAGAAGAACACACATGCAATGACACTGGGTGTGGTTCATGAAAAGAATAGACATGCAATGACACTGGGTGTGGTTCATGAAAAGAACACACATCCAATGACACTGGTGGATCCATGTGTGGTTTGTGAGAAGAACACACATATAATGACACTCGTGGATCCTTATGTGGTTTGTGAGAAGAACAAACATGCAATGATTCTAGATGTGGTTCATGAGAAGAACACACATGTAATGAAACTGGTGGATCCATGTGTAGTTTATGAGAGGAACAGACATGCAATGACACTGGTGGATCCATATGTGGTTTGTGAAAAGAACAGTCATGCAATCACACTGGGTGGAGCCATGTGTGGTTCATGAAAAGAACACACATGCAATGACACTGGTGGATCCATGTGTGGTCTGTGAGAAGAACACACATCCAATGACACTGGGTGTGGTTCATTAAAAGAACACACATCCAATGACACCGGTGGATCCTTATGTTGTTCATGAAAAGAACGGACATGCAATGACACTGGGTGTGGTTTATGGAAATAACACACATCAAATGACACTGGTGGAACCATGTGTGGTTTGTGAGAAGAACACACATGCAATGACACTGGGTGTGGTTCATGAAAAGAACACACATCCAATGACACTAGTGGATCCATCTGTGGTTTGTGAGAAGAACACACATGCAATGACTCTGGGTGTGGTTCATGAAAAGAACACACATCCAATGACACTAGTGGATCCTTATGTGGTTCATGAAAAGAACACACATGCAATGACACTTGGTGTGGTTCGTGAAAAGAACACACATATAATGACACTGGTGGAACCATGTGTGGTTTGTGAGAAGAACACACATGCAATGACACTGGGTGTGGTTCATGAAAATAACGCACATCCAATGACACTAGTGGATCCTTATGTGGTTTATGATAAGAACAAACATGCAATGACACTGTGTGTGGTTCATGAAATGAACACACATCCAATGACACTCGTGGATCCTTATGTGGTTTGTGAGAAGAACAGACATGCAATGAATCTAGATGTGGTTCATGAGAAGAACAGACATGCAATTACAGTGGTGTATCCTTATGTGGTTTGTGAGAAGAACAGCCATGCAATGGCCCTAGATGTGGTACATGAGAATAACAGACATGCAAGGACACTGGTGTATCCTTATGTGGTTTGTGAGAAGAACATACATGCAATGACACTGGGTGTGGTTCATGAAAAGAACAGACAGGCAATGATACTAGTGGACCCATGTGTGGTTTGTTTAGAAGAACACACATGCAATGACCACATGCAATGAAACTGGTGGATACATGTGTGGTTTGTGAGAAGAACACACATGCAATGACACTAGGTGTGGTTCATGAAAAGAACACACATCCAATGACACTGGTGGATCCTTATGTGGTTTATGAAAAGAAAATACATCCAATGACACTCTGTGTGGATAATGAAAAGAACACACATCCAATGACTGATGGATCCTTATGTAGTTTGTTAGAAGAACAGACATGCAATGACTCCAGATGTGGTTCATGAGAAGAACAGACATGCAATGACACTGGTGTATCATTATGTGGTTTGTGAGAAGAATAGACATGCGATGACTCTAGATGTGGTTTATGAGAAGAACAGACATGCAATGACACTAGTATATCCTTATGTGGTTTGTGAGAAGAACAGACATGCAATGACACTGGGTGTGGTTCATGAAAAGAACAGACATGCAATGATACTAGTGGATCCATGTGTGGTTTGTTTAGAATAACACACATGCAATGACACTAATGGATCCATGTGTGGTTTGTTTAGAAGAACAGACATGCAATGACACTCGGTGTGGTTCATGAAAAGAACAGACATGCAATGACACTGGTGGATCCATATGTGGTTTGTGGAAAGAACAGGCATGCAATGGCAGTGGGTGTGGTTCATGAAAAGAACATACATCAAATGACACTGGTGGATCCTTATGTGGTTTATGAAAAGAAAATACATCCAATGACACTCTGTGTGGATAATGAAAAGAACACACATCCAATGACTGATGGATCCTTATGTAGTTTGTTAGAAGAACAGACATGCAATGACTCTAGATGTGGTTCATGAGAAGAACAGACATGCAATGACACTGGTGTATCATTATGTGGTTTGTGAGAAGAATAGACATGCGATGACTCTAGATGTGGTTCATGAGAAGAACAGACATGCAATGACACTAGTATATCCTTATGTGGTTTGTGAGAAGAACAGACATGCAATGACACTGGGTGTGGTTCATGAAAAGAACAGACATGCAATGATACTAGTGGATCCTATGTGGTTTGTTTAGAATAACACACATGCAATGACACTAATGGATCCATGTGTGGTTTGTTTAGAAGAACAGACATGCAATGACACTCGGTGTGGTTCATGAAAAGAACAGACATGCAATGACCCTGGTGGATCCATATGTGGTTTGTGGAAAGAACAGGCATGCAATGGCAGTGGGTGTGGTTCATGAAAAGAACATTCATCAAATGACACTGGTGGATCCTTATGTGGTTTGAGAGAAGAATAGACATGCAATGAAACTGGTGGATCCATGTGTGGTTTGTGAAAAGAACACACATGCAATGACTCTAACTGTGGTTAATGAAAAGAGCATACATGCAATGACACTAGTGGATCCATGTGTGGTTTGTGAGAAGAACACACATGCAATGACACTAGGCGTGGTTCAATGAAAGAACAGACATGCAACGACACTGGGTGTGGTTCATAAAAAGAACACACATCCAATGACACTGGTGGATACATGTGTGGTTTGTGAAAAGAACAGACATGCAATCACACTAGGTGGATCCATGTGTGGTTCATGAAAAGAACACACATGCAATGACACTTGTGGATCCATGTGTGGTTTGTGAGAAGAACACACATCCAATGACACTAGGTGTGGTTCATGACAAGAACACACATCCAATGACACCGGTGTATCCATGTGTGGTTTGTGAGAAGAACACACATGCAATGACACTGGGTGTGGTTCATGAAAATAACACACATCAAGTGACACTGTTGGATCTATATGTGGTTTGTGGAAAGAACACACATGCAATGACACCGGGTGTGGTTCATGAAAAGAACACACATCCAATGACACTAGTGGATCCATCTGTGGTTTGTGAGAAGAACACACATACAATGACACTGGGTGTGGTTCATGAAAAGAACACACATCCAATGACACTGGTGGATCCTTATGTGGTTCATGAAAAGAACACACATGCAATGACACTGGGTGTGGTTCATGAAAAGAACACACATCCAATGACACTGGTGGATCCATGTGTGGTTTGTGAGAAGAACACACATGCAATGACTCTGGGTGTGGTTCATGAAAATAACGCACATCCAATGACACTAGTGGATCCTTATGTGGTTTATGAGAAGAACAGACATGCAATGACACCGTGTGTGGTTCATGAAATGAACACACATCCAATGACACTCGTGGATCCTTATGTGGTTTGTGAGAAGAACAGACATGCAATGACTCTAGATGTGGTTCATGAGAAGAACAGACATGCAATGACAGTGGTGTATCCTTATGTGGTTTGTGAGAAGAACAGCCATGCAATGGCCCTAGATGTGGTACATGAGAATAACAGACATGCATTGACACTGGTGTATCCTTATGTGGTTTGTGAGAAGAACATACATGCAATGACACTGGGTGTGGTTCATGAAAAGAACAGACATGCAATGATACTAGTGGACCCATGTGTGGTTTGTTTAGAAGAACACACATGCAATGACCACATGCAATGAAACTGGTGGATACATGTGTGGTTTGTGAGAAGAACACACATGCAATGACACTAGGTGTGGTTCATGAAAAGAACACACATCCAATGACACTGGTGGATCCTTATGTGGTTTATGAAAAGAAAATACATCCAATGACACTCTGTGTGGATAATGAAAAGAACACACATCCGATGACTGATGGATCCTTATGTAGTTTGTTAGAAGAACAGACATGCAATGACTCTAGATGTAGTTCATGAGAAGAACAGACATGCAATGACACTGGTGTATCATTATGTGGTTTGTGAGAAGAATAGACATGCGATGACTCTAGATGTGGTTCATGAGAAGAACAGACATGCAATGACACTAGTATATCCTTATGTGGTTTGTGAGAAGAATAGACATGCAATGACACTGGGTGTGGTTCATGAAAAGAACAGACATGCAATGATACTAGTGGATCCATGTGTGGTTTGTTTAGAATAACACACATGCAATGACACTAATGGATCCATGTGTGGTTTGTTTAGAAGAACAGACATGCAATGACACTCGGTGTGGTCCATGAAAAGAACAAACATGCAATGACACTGGTGGATCCATATGTGGTTTGTGGAAAGAACATGCATGCAATGACAGTGGGTGTGGTTCATGAAAAGAAAACACATCAAATGACACTGGTGGATCCTTATGTGGTTTGAGAGAAGAACAGACATGCAATGACACTGGTGGATCCATGTGTGGTTTGTGAAAAGAACACACATGCAGTGACTCTAACTGCGGTTAATGAAAAGAGCATACATGCAATGACACTAGTGGATCCATGTGTGGTTTGTGAGAAGAACACACATGCAATGACACTAGGCGTGGATCAATGAAAGAACAGACATGCAACGACACTGGGTGTGGTTCATGAAAAGAACACACATCCAATGACACTGGTGGATCCATGTGTGCTTTGTGAGAAGAACACGCATACAATGACACTGGGTGTGGTTCATGAAAAGAACACACATCCAATGACACAGGTGGATCCTTATGTGGTTTGTGAGAAGAACAGACATGCAATGACTCTAGATGTGGTTCGTGAGAAGAACACACATGTAATGACACCGGTGGATCCATGTGTGGTTTATGAGAGGAACAGACATGCAATGGCACTGGGTGTGGTTCATGAAAAGAACAGACATGCAATGACACTGGTGGATCCATATGTGGCTTGTGAAAAGAACAGACATGCAATCACACTAGGTGGATCCATGTGTGGTTCATGAAAAAAACACACATGCAATGACACTTGTGGATCCATGTGTGGTTTGTGAGAAGAACACAAATCCAATGACACTAGGTGTGGTTCATGAAAAGAACACACATCCAATGACACCGGTGGATCCATGTGTGGTTTGTGAGAAGAACACACATGCAATGACACTGGGTGTGGTTCATGAAAAGAACACACATCAAGTGACACTGTTGGATCTATATGTGGTTTGTGGAAAGAACACACATGCAATGACACCGGGTGTGGTTCATGAAAAGAACACACATCCAATGACACTGGTGGATCCATGTGTGGTTTGTGAGAAGAACACACATGCAGTGACACTGGGTGTGGTTCATGAAAACAACACACATCCAATGACACTAGTGGATCCTTATGTGGTTTGTGAGAAGAATAGACATGCAATGACACTGTGTGTGGTTCATGAAAAGAAGACACATCCAATGACACTGGTGGATCCTTATGTGGTTTGTCAGAAGAACAGACATGCAATGACTCTAGATGTAGTTCATCAGAAGAACAGACATGCAATGACACTGGTGTATCCTTATGTGGTTCGTCAGAAGAACGTACATGCAATATCTCTAGATGTGGTTCATGAGAAGAACAGACATGCAATGACACTTGTGTATACTTATGTGGTTTGTGAGAAGAACAGACATGTAATGACACTGGTTGTGGTTAATGAAAAGAACATACATGCAATGATACTGGTGGATCCATGTGTGGTTTGTTTAGAAGAACACACATGCAATGACACTGGGTGTGGTTCATGAAAAGAACACACATCCAATGACATAGGTGGATCCTTATGTGGTTTGTGAGAAGAACAGACATGCAATGACTCTAGATGTGGTTCATGAGAAGAACACACATGTAATGACACTGGTGGATCCATGTGTGGTTTATGAGAGGAACATACATGCAGTGACACTGGGTGTGGTTCATGAAAAGAACGGACATGCAATGACACTGGTGGATCCATGTGTGGTTTTTTTAGAGGAACAGACATGCAATGACACTGGGTGTGGTTCATGAAAAGAACAGACATGCAATGGCATTTGTGTATCCTTATGTGGTTTGTGAGAAGAACAGACAAGCAATGACTCTAGATGTCGTTCATGAGAAGAACAGACATGCAATGACACTGGTGTATCCTTATGTGGTTTGTGAGAAGAACAGACATGCAATGACACTTGTGTATACTTATGTGGTTTGTGAGAAGAACAGACATGTAATGACACTGGTTGTGGTTAATGAAAAGAACATACATGCAATGATACTGGTGGATCCATGTGTGGTTTGTTTAGAAGAACACACATGCAATGACACTGGGTGTGGTTCATGAAAAGAACACACATCAAATGACACAGGTGGATCCTTATGTGGTTTGTGAGAAGAACAGACATGCAATGACTCTAGATGTGGTTCATGAGAAGAACACACATGTAATGACACTGGTGGATCCATGTGTGGTTTATGAGAGGAACATACATGCAGTGACACTGGGTGTGGTTCATGAAAAGAACGGACATGCAATGACACTGGTGGATCCATGTGTGGTTTTTTTAGAGGAACAGACATGCAATGACACTGGGTGTGCTTCATGAAAAGAACAGACATGCAATGGCATTTGTGTATCCTTATGTGGTTTGTGAGAAGAACAGACAAGCAATGACTCTAGATGTCGTTCATGAGAAGAACAGACATGCAATGACACTGGTGTATCCTTATGTGGTTTGTGAGAAGAACAGACATGCAATGACACTAGGTGTGGTTCATGAAAAGAACACACATCTAATGACACCGGTGGATCCATGTGTGGTTTGTGAGAAGAACACACATGCAATGACACTGGGTGTGGTTCCTGAAAATAACACACATCCAATGACACTGGTGGATCCTTATGTGGTTTGTGAGAAGAACACACATGCAATCACACTAGGTGGATGCATATGTGGTTTATGAGAAGACTACATGCAATGACACTAGTGATATGTGGTTTTTGAAAAGAACACACATGCAATGACTCTAACAGTGGTTAATGAAAAGAGCATACATGCAATGACACTAGTGGATCCATGTGTGGTTTGTGATAAGAACACACATGCAATGACACTGATTGTGGTTCATGAAAAGAACAGACATGCAATGATACTGGTGGATCCATGTGTGGTTTGTGAGAAGAACACACATGCAATGACACTGGGTGTGGTTGATGAAAAGAACACACATCCAATGACACTAGTGGATCCTTATGTGTTTTGGGAGAAGAACAGACATGCAATGACTATAGATGTGGTTCATGAGAAGAACAGACCTGCAATGACACTGGTGTATCGTTATGTTTTTTGTGGGAAGAACACACATGCAATAACACTAGGTGTGGTTCATGAAAAGAACACACATGCAATGACACTGGTGTACCCTTATATGGTTTGTGAGAAGAACACACATGCAATGACTCTAATTGTGGTTTTTGAAGTGAACACACATGCAATGACTCTAGATGTGGTTCATGAAAAGAACAGACATGCAATGACACTGGTGGATCCATATGTGGTTTGTGAGAATAACAGACATGCGATCAGACTAGGTGGATCCATGTGTGGTTCATGAAAAGAACACATGTCCAATGACACCGGTGGATCCTTATGTGGTTTGTGATAAGAACACACATGGAATGACTCTAGTTGTGGTTCATGAAAAGAACATACATGCAATGACACTGGTGGATCCATGTGTGGTTTGTGAGAAGAAGAGACATGCAATCACACTGGGTGGATCCATATGGGGTTGATGAGAAGAACACACATGCAATGACAATGGTGATATGTGGTTTGTGAAAAGAATACACATCCAATGACTATAACCGTGGATAATGAAAAGAGCAGACATGCAATGACACTGGTGGATCCTTATGTGGTTTGTGAGAAGAACAGACATGCAATGACTCTAGATGTTGTTCATGAGAAGAACAGACATGCAATGACACTGGTGTATCCTTATGTGGTTTATGAGAAGAACACCCATGCAATGAAATCTAGTGGATCTATCTTGGCATAATTTGATGTATGCCATGATGTATTTCATTGTAAAAGACACTCACTTTCCATTTTTATACTACTCAGTTTTGCCCTTGGTTTTTTGATACTACTCAGTATTGCCCCCCTCTATCTTTCGTAGAAGCCCAAACCTGTGCTCACTATGTCTGCTACTCCCTAATTGGTTGTCACAGTTGTCACGCGGATCGTGCACACCAACCGTTGGTTCTGTGCGATCCAACGATGATCGTTACACACGTGGTGCCCTTCATAGTACAGCGTGAGACAGCACGGACGTCTCCCTCAACGAGAGTTCTACAAGAAGGAACACGAAGCCGTCCATGGAAAAAGTCGGCGAGCAGTCATGTCATGTTTAATCAAGTATGAAAAGCCTACTACTGCTACTACTACACCACAACACATGCGACATCGAGTGCACAGTCGTCGATGGACAGCTGCAATTTATTGCCACTTGATTTTAATAAGACATATCCCATTTTTTACGCAGTGTCTCTCAATCTCACTTCCAACTGGGCCCCATCGTAAGAAGCTTGCACGTGCTAGCCGGAGGCCGAATAGCTGAGCTCGACGAGACCTAACATCTTTGCCTCCATCGAGTCACTCGCAATCATCAACACATCCCTCTACCCGATCTAGCACAACCCCATAAATCTCGCCGTATAGCCACCTACCTTCCCCTCTACATTTCCACTTTTAACTATCGCCAATTTTAGGGCCGTGTCAAACTTTGTACATAGAAATTGTTTATGCGCCCTTTGCATGCGGCTCAATACAGAGCTTTCATGCATGGCCCGGGAAAAAAACGTGACATATCGTGCGCGTGTCGTGGTGCACGGTGCAGTAGACTGCACGACGCGTTGCAGGGTGGTGCAAGTAAACGTGCCTTGATTACCACCACCTTAACTATAGAGCCCCTCTCCGCACACCCAATCTCACTCTCGGTCACTCAATACACGCAACCCTCTCCATTGTCCCACCACCATCTGCAAACTCCCGAGAATTCCCTGTCCGCACTGGCAATGGCGGAGGAGGATACGGTGGCCATCGTCGCCTCCGAGGCCGCCGGCGAGGAGGCCCCCGTCTCCTCGCCGGTCCACCTCGATGCGTTGAAAGCAGCCGACTTCCCCGTCTAGGCCCCAATCGAGCCATCGATGGCAGCCGCCGTTCCTGTCCAGGCCTCGGTCCCCGCTACCGACGTAGCCACCGACGAGGCCCTCGTCTCCTTGCCGCCCCCTCGCCACGTTGAAAGCAGTCGTTATCCCGTCAATGCCCCAAAGGAGGCATCGATGGCAGCCGCTGTTACCGTCCAGGCCCCCGTCCCCGCTACCGACATAGCCAGTGAGGAGGAGCCTCCTCTCCCTCCGGTCACAAGCAGATCCAGCACTTCATGGGCACCAACGATCCAGATAAGTACATCGCTCCGCTGAACCCCTACGACACCGGCATCGACGATCCATGGTCGGAGGTAACTAGGGTTTGCTCCCCTCCCCTGGTTCTTCTAGCGTTCCCATCATTGGATGCTAGATCTTGGTTTATTAGGATTCACTTGTTCGCATTTCGATTACTCGATCTTCTTACATAATCTACTCCCCCATTTTCCTTTTCTTCCAATAGGTTTTTGGCAGCAACGTCTGAAGCGATGACGAGTCTAGGCACACCAAGACTCGTCAGGTGCTGAGGAGGCTGTAGGCCGACCAGTACGATGCCTTCTTCAAGGGCGGCAACTACAACTGCCCCTTTTGCAAGGTGATCGCCTTCTGTTGGGTGAGTCTCACCAGCACCGACTTCAACTCCTTACTGAAGCATGGAGAGGCCCCGGGCTCCGGCATCCACAAAGGGGGCGAGACCGTGAATGTCCACGCCTACATCGCTGAACACCAGGTGATACGTTGCTAACGTATCCATAATTTTTGATGTTCCATGCTTGGTTTTATCTACTTTCTTATGTTTAGTTCCAACTTTGGAGTACTTTTCATACACTTTCTTGGACTAACCTATTAACAAGATGCCATAGTGCCAGTTGCCTTTTTTCTGCTGTTTTTCGTTACATAGAGTCAGAAAATGAATATTCTCGGAATTGGACGGGACAAAAGCCAAAGTTGGTATTTTACCGGAAGACTCACAGAGCCAGAAGACGAGACGGAGAGGGGCCATAGGGCGGCCACACCATGTGGTGGTGCGGGCTAGCCTTGGCCTTGCCACCAGGTGGCGTGGGCCCCCTGGCCGCCCACCGACCATGCCTCTTCGCCTATAAGATTCCTCCCGATGCAAAAACCCTAAGTAGTCAAGCCTCTAGCCACGAAAAGTTCCACAGCGCCGCCACCATCGAAGGGGACATTCGGGGGACATAATGTCTCTATTTCGGCACCCTGTCGGGATGGGGAAGTTCCCCCAAAGCCATCTCCATCGATCTCCACCACCATCTCCATCGCCGTTGCTGATTCCCATGATGAGGAGGGAGTAGTTATTCCTCGAGGCTAAGGGTTCTACCGGTAGCTATGTGTTCATCTCTCTCTATGCATGATCATATTGTGATCATGAGCTTTAGAATCAAGTAGATCTACCTTGCTACTCAAGTGCTTTAATAGATCTCTGCTCTCCCCATGTGTGCGAAAGTGACAGCATGCACACCATGGTGGTACTTAGGCTAGAGATTACAAATACTTGTTATGAGTTATATTTGGAGTTGGATGTTTCTATAAAATTGTGGTGTTTGTTGGAACCATCTAGAGCTCAAGGTGACAGTGTAGGGTTATTGTCAACACCCGGATTTTTAATCCCAGATGCCTGTTATGTCATCCATCGCAATCCTAGGATTACCATTTTTGCGAGACATAACAGATTGGATATCACAGTACATCATAAATTACAAACCATACATAAGGTCTTACACAAATAAGGATATCATGATCCAGTCTTAATACAACAAGGAGCGGAAATAAAAGATAAGCGTAGCGGTGGGGTCCATCTTCAGGGGCACAGACAATGCTGATGAAGGCAGATAGTCCTAGTTATCATAGCCGTCCTGCTGGCCATCATCTTGGTAGTCTCCTTCATAGTCTGGCCATGAGAATAGCCAGGGACAAAAGCCATGAGTACTCTTTAAGTACTCACAAACTACCACTAACAAGTAGTATCATTCGAAGTTAAAGTGCTAACTCTATGTTTAACTATAAAGTTAAGTTTGAAACCTAAGCTGAGTTCAGAAGCAAAGAAAGATAAAATGAAGTTCTAGAATCACTTAAGTTGGGAAGATATTGTGATAAACACAACCCAGTTGTGCTCAAGTCAAGATTCATCATGCATTTCATAAGTTATTTTGAAAACATCTGACAACGAAATAGTATGGCCATTCCAACTGTCCATAACCACGGACGCGGCTATTCGAATAGTTTGACACTTTGTAGAGGTGGTACACTTTCACCACAAGATTCGATACATCTGTCAGGAATAACCCTGAATCATCATACTTAGTATGCAGATAATCAAACATAACCTTTCCTTTACACACCCTAGTATAAGCACCTCTCCTATGAGTATGGCCTCCCAACCATGACCATCTGTCATCTTGGGCACTGCATAGGTGGACAACATTGAGAGGTAGCCTCATCTCAAACCTCTCCCGCGAGGGAACTAATACTAATGCATATAAACTTCCGGCTAAGCCTTACCCAATTCAGGTAATGTGGTTGTACGATAATTTTGGAATGGTATCTCATGCTTCAACATTTTCATCATCATAAACCATTTGTGTTTCTCAACACATGTCAAAACATCTCAATATAATGACTCATCATTCCAAGGTTTTCACAATTCATTTTCACCAAGTGTTCCCATCTAATGTGACTCAAGTTTTTGATCTACTCTAAACTACAAAGTTAAGAGTGTTCACTAAGGTGGAAATGATGGCATCAATCTCATGCCATAGAATGACATCTAAAGGGTTCAATATAGGTCAAGTTTTATACTCTTTATTCTACCTTCAAAACAAGTAAAGAACTTTGGGTAAAGTAAAGGAAGTAAATCTTGAAAAATAATACTTGGGGTAACTAATAGTCAAAGTGGTATAACTCAAGCATGCCTAAAGCATCTTTGCTAAACCACCTAGTTTAATCCTAGCTTGCTAAGGATTATACTTGCAAGTGTTATCTTGCATTGTTAATGGTGGCTTGCAAGTACAACTTGCAAGGGTTAACTTGGATAGTGCTAGCTTGCCTTGGTTGGTGCAGTGGTTGAAGTTTTCTTCTTCTTCTCCTTCTTGGTAGAACTCCTCCTCCTCGAAAGCTTGGTCGGTACTATCGTCTATAAATACATACGGAGTACACAATCACCAAACAATACTTAACTAGTCTAATTATCACTCTAAGGCATATATTTGATGATCTATTATCATCACAAGCATCACAAGTTTTATTCAATAGTTTCCTCCTTTTCATTTTAGAAAAGTAATTTATACTCATTGAAAAATTAACTAAGATTTAATATTCACCACTTAAAATATGGGATCATGTGGACACATGTCATCACCACATATTCTAACATGTGGGAATGTGATTTAAAGGTTCGATCACAATTACTTTGGTTTAAGTTCATTATTTAATGATTTAAAGTGACTAGAAATGCCTATATAGCATTATTTTGGTACTAGCCCAAAGTCACTTCATGTAAACCTTAATATTTTTACATATTCAGATAGATATGGTGAAATGTGATTTTTGAGAGTTGGAATCAACTCAAAAGCTATCTTGGTTGAGTTTATAAAAATGTTGCAAGGTGCAAATGCTTTTGTTTTGTTATTTTTACTAGGAGAGATCTCTAACTCTAATTGAATTAAATCCAGCGGACTTGGGTAGATATTTTCAGTAGCTTTCTAACAAAAATAGAATCACTCAATTTGGATTTATAAATCTCTCTGAATTGAATTCCAAACTAGGGGACAGAACTAGGTTTAAACTAAAAAGAAAAATCCTAATTTAAACTAGATGGGTCGCGCGGGAAAGCTAACGGGCCGGCCCAGTGACACTCCACGGCGTGGGGCTCAGCTGACAGGGGGGTCCACCGGTTAGCGGCTCATAACACGCGAAGCGGTACGGGGCGATATGGGTCATTGGATTAGAACAGGGATCAACGGCTGGGGATCGTCGTCGATGACGAACTGGTCGCCAGCGAACTCTAACCCTAGCGTCTCGGTGGGGGTGCTCAGGGGGCGTAACAAGGCTCCAGTGACAACGGCGAGGCGGGCAAACAGACTGGTGGTCGACGGCGAGCTCAGGGGCGGTCGAGGCAGCTCCGGGGGTGGTCGTAATCAGCTGCGCCCTTCTCCTCTAAAGGTAGCCTGCTCCGGTGCAATTCCTGCGAACGGCTGCTTGCCTTGCTCCGGCTAGAGGTGGGGAACGGTCAGTGAGGTGAGGGGATGTGAGTGGTGTGCCGAATGGGGCTGGGGGTGGCCTCTATTTAAAGGACGACGACGCGACCGAGAGGCGGGCGGCTCCGGCGAGGGCGGCACGGCATGCTAGCGGCGTGGCTCGAGGGAGGGGCAGTCGCTGGTCTCCTGGCGATGCTCTATGTGATCAATGCGGGACTAGGGGCAGTGTCATTTGGTCGGGCGGTGCGCGCTCTCTGAGCGGCAGAGGCGGCGGTGTCCACGGCGAGCAGTGGCTGTGTTAAGTTGGGCGGCGAACGGGCATGTCCAGCATGCTCCCTGGGTTGTGGCGAAGCGGTGGACGCAGGCTGCGGTCGAGGGGCGGCGTGTAGGCGCATGTCGGTCGCGGCGCTCTGGCGCGTGCTCGGCATGGCGCAGAGAGGCAGTGCGCGGCGTGCCGTGGGTGGTCCATGGCTTGGCCTAGCTCGAGGAGGGGACATAGGGTGGCGGTGAGGTGCGGGCTAGCTAGTAGACATGGTGAGAGAGGGGGAGATGGTCTGCTATGGCAGTGACCAACTTGGCCGGCGAGTATGTGCTCGTCATGGCATGGCATTACCACTAGGGGGTAGTAGATGGGGTTTAAATGGCATGGTTAGATCATTTGGGGACAGAGGGAGTGTTTGCAGGAAGAATGGGTGCAAAACCCTGTTGCAAATAGTGAGCTATGTTTTGAGTTTAAACCCTGCCTGCCAAGTGTTTGATGAAATGGCCACAAGAACTTTCTTTTTGAATTTTGAAAAGATGTTTGGTGGGTGTGCTAGTACTAATCTTGAGACTCTACTGGTGCTTGGGTTTTGAAAATTGAGCTTGTTTGGGTGGTTTTTGAAATAGTGCGATCTTCCATATGAAATAGATTCAATTTTAAACTACCATTAAAAATTAGTGTTTGAATGTTTTTAGCAGATCACAAAGTGGGCCTTGGTACATCATTATGTTTACTAGCAAGGGGTGCAAAGATCCACCATTGTTTCTGTTAGGTTTTGAGTTCTAGGAATAGCCAAAGTAGGCATGTTGATTAAAATGGCATAAATGACCATTCACTTCATTTATTCATTTTGAGTTGTTTTTCTTTGGGATTTGTTTGGGAATGATTTAGATGATGTTTATTTCACCTAAGAATCATTTTACAAGCAATGGATCACTTAATCATGGCAATTCAAATCAACGCCTATTTTAAATGCACGCCTATTTTAAATGCACACACAAATTCAAATCAACCCCAATTTTTGTGATTTGGATCTTAATAACCTTGGATTAAAGTTTTGGGATGTTACAAACCATCCCCCCTTAAACAAAATCTCGTCTCGAGATTTACAAAGAAAACTAGGAACTAAAGAGATCTGGGAACTCTGTCCTAATGTAATCTTCTCGCTCCCAAGTGGCTTCCTCCTCGGTATGGTTGCTCCACTGAATCTTGAAAAACTTGATACTCCTGGTTCTGGTGGTTCTGTAAGCTTATTTTGGGATACGGATGGGCACTTCACGATATGTCAGGTCATTGTTGATCTCAACAGCTCTGTGATTGATGTTCTTGAAAACTTCAGTCTTCTCCGGCACTTCAAGGCATTTGCGAAGTAACAAGATATGGAACACATTGTGGATGGCTGACTTCTCTTCAGGTAGTTCCAGCTGATACGATACTTCTCCTCGACGGTTCAGAATCTTGAAGGGCCCGATATATCTGGGGGCTAACTTTCCTTTTAGACTGAAGCGTTGGGTTCCTTTCAATGGCGAAACCTTGAGATATACAAAATCTCCGACATTGAAAGTTAGGTCTCTCCTTCTTTTGTCAGCGTAACTCTTCTGTCTGGATTGGACAGTCTTAAGGTGTTCACGGACTTTGTGAACTTTCTCTTCTGCTTCCCGGAGAATGTCGGGTCCAAAGATCTGAATCTCTCCTACTTACGACCAATTCAAAGGGGTGCGACACTTTCTTCCATATAGGAACTCAAATGGTGCCATCTACAAACTAGCCTGGTAACTGTTGTTATATGAGAATTCTGCAAAAGGTTGGCAGTCTTCCCATTTTGATCCGTATTCCAACACACAAGCTCTTAACATATCCTCTAGGATCTAGTTGACTCTCTCAGTATGTCCATCAGTTTGCGGGTGATATCGGTGCTGAAGTTCAGCTTGGTTCCCAATCCTTCCTAATCTTTCTTCCAAAATCTTGAGGTAAACTGGTTTCCTCGATCTGATATGATGGTCTTGGGGGTTCCATGCAGACTAAGAATCCTAGCTATATATAGCTCTTCTAGCTTCGAACTTTGGTAGGTAGTCTTGACTGGGATAAAGTGAGCTACCTTGGACAGTCTATCAACTATGACCTAGATTGAGTCATTTCCCCTACTGGAAGTAGGCAAACCGGTGATAAAGTCCATTCTGACGGAATCCCATTTCCATTCCGGAATCTGCAATGGTTGCAACAGTCCTGCTGGTCTCTGATGCTTTGCTTTCACTCTTTGACATATGTCACACTTGGCGATGTAGCTTCCGATTTATCTCTTCATCTTGTGCCACCAAAATTTCTCTTTACAAAACCTGATACATCTTCTTTCCTCCGGGGTGGATAGAATAAAGAGTATCATGAGCTTCCTGCATGATAACTTGCTTCAGTTCCGAATCTGCTGGCACACAGATGTTTGATGCCGTTGATACTTTCATTTCCCTTCTTGGCTTCCTTGATTTGGCTAATCAAAGTGGGTTGAAGTTCAATGCTGGCTAAGAATCTTTTGCTACATAATTCAGTCCTGAACTGCTCCAACTCCTCATACAAACTTGGCTGCTTCTCCTTGATCATGGTGTTTAGCCTACACGGCAATCTGCTAAGAGCATCCGCTACCACATTGGCTTTGCCGAGGTGATAGTGAATGTCAGGGTCATAATCCTTAATTAACTCTATCCATCTCCTTTGCCTCATATTCAGCTCCTTCTGAGTGAAGATATACTTCAAGCTCTTGAGATCTGAGTAAATCTCACAGCGATTACCCATCAAATAATGACGCCATGTCTTCAATGCCAAAACTACGGCTGCTAGCTCAAGATCATGGGTCGGATAATTCTGCTCATGCTGCTTCAGTTGTCGAGACAGATATGCGATGACTTTGCCTTCTTGCATCAATACACATCCGAGACCAATGTTGGATGCATCACAATATACATCAAACGGCTTCTTGATGTCTGGCATGATCAATATTGGGGCTGATATCAATCTCTTCTCCAGCTCATGGAAACTGGCTTCACATTTGTCTATCCATTCAAACTTCTTGTCCTTCTTCAACAATTGGGTCATGGGTCTGGCGATGCTCGAAAATCCTTCTACGAACTTGCGGTAATATCCCGCTAATCCGAGAAATGCACGGACTTGGGTTTGAGTGGTTGGGGCTTCCCATTCTTTGACATCTTTGATCTTGGCGGGATCAACAGAGATTCCTCCGGCATACACAATATGTCCTAGGAATCCTACTTCTTTCAGCCAAAACTCACACTTGCTAAACTTGGCATATAACTGCTGCTCTCTCAGGGTTTCTAGGATGATTCTCAGATGTTGCTCATGCTCTTCTTCTGACTTCGAGTAGATAAGGATGTCATCGATAAACACAACTACAAACTTATCTAGGAAATTCATAAAGATCTTATTCATGAGATTCATGAAATAAGCAGGGGCATTGGTTAATCCAAAAGACATAACCGTATACACGTATAAACCATAGCGAGTAGTGAAGGCGGTCTTCGGAATATCTGTTGCACGAATCTTAAGTTGGTGATAACCAGTCCTAAGATCAATCTTTGAGAATACCTGGGCTCCAGTCAACTGATCAAATAGATCCTCTATCTTTGGCAAGGGGTACTTGTTCTTGATGGTGACGTCATTCAAGTTTCTGTAATCTGTGCATAAACGGTTGCCTCCATCTTTCTTGTCGAAGAATAACACTGGTGATCTCCATGGCGATGCACTTGGTTGAATCAAGCCTTTTTCTAACATGGCATCCAACTGCTTCTTCAGTTCCACTAACTCTTAGGGGTTCATGCTATAGGGTCTCTGGGCTATGGGTCCGGTTCCGGGGACTAGTTTGATAATGAACTCAATATCCCTATCCGGGGGCATACTAGCAGTTCATCTAGGAATACATCAGGGTATTCACATACTACTCTTACTTAGTCTATGGTGGGTAAGGGTAGACTCTTGTTGCACTTGAATTAACGAGGTAAGGTTTCAGAGATATGCTCTACTATTACTCCAGAGCTACTGGTCATGGTGATAGATTTCTTAGCACAGTCTATCAGTCCTTTATGCCTTGACATCCAGTCCATACCTAGTACTACTTCCAATCCTTTGGTTCCAAGTACAATTAGGTTGGCACAAAAATCTATCCCATGTATTCTGATAGGCACAGCTTTGCAAATTTTTCTAGCTTTGGTTGTTGAACCGGGGATTTGAACTACCATGACATGCTTCAAGTTGGTTGGGTGAATCTTACTAATGCATGCAAATTCTTCGGTGACAAATGAATGCGATGCTCCCGAATCAAACAATACTCTTGCTAAAACCGAGTTGACAGAAACATACGCAACACTACATCTGACGCTTATTGGGCTTCTCCTGCGTTCATGTGGAAGAGACGACCGTTGCGGTTGTGAGGGTTTCCTGGGCCAAATCTTCTCCCTGGTTGAACGCGACACTGTTGTTGAATTGGGGCATTCACATTGGCATTGGCTGCCATCTTCTTGGGACACTCATTGGAATAGTGACCCTTCACTCCACACTCGAAACAAGTGATCTGGGACTTGTCTTTTGTTGTGACAGGCATAGCATTGCTGCCAGTTCGGGGTGCAGTGTTGTTGTTGTTGTTGTTGTTCTTGGGAGGTGCACGGTTGAAATTGTTGGAATTGCTGGAGTTGTGATTGTTTCCTCCGGACTTCACATTGCCTCCACTACGGTTGGGGTAGCTTGGGCGAGACATTGGGGGTTGATTGTTCCTTGGTGTATATCCCGATGAGGGGTTGGGACGGTACTTCAGTTGACTGCTGGATCCAGATTGCTACATCATACGACGTTTGCGGTTGTCGTTTGCCTGGTTAATCTTCCCTTCCATCTGAATGGCAGAGTCGAGTAGCTCTTTGAGATCCTCGAAGCGGATGTTGACGAGGACAGTCTGCATCTCATCATGTGGCCTCCGTGTTGATCTCATCAGGTGCATATGTGGCAAGCGATAGGAATCTATCACGATATTCCGCAACCGTCATTCTACCTTGCTTCAATTCGTGGAACTCATCCCTCATTCTGTTGACTAGACCCTGCGGCACGTGGGTGCAGCTGAACTTGACTTTGAATGCTTCCCATGTCATCACTTAACCATGGTTCATGTTGCGGATACTAGTCCACCAAGCTCTTGCATCTCCTGCCAGATAGCGGGTGGCGAAGATAACTTTCTCGTTGTCATCAACTCCTGCAACTTCTAAGTAGTTTTCCATGGTTTGTAACCAGTCATCAGCATCTAATGGGTTTTCCGCTTGGTTAAAGATTGGGGGGTTGGTATTCTGAAAGTTTTTGAGTTTGGATCCATGGTGATCCTGATTTCCATGTCCTTGGTTGTTTTGGGCCATCTGGGCTATCTGTTGCAATGTTGCTAAGTTGGCTTGGCGCTCTGCCCTGCTTGCTTCATGGTCTGCAACTAACATCTGCATAATCTGCAGCATTGGGTCTTGCGACGAGCTGCTCCCTCCTTGGTTTCCATGAGTCATCTGAAGATTGATTTAGATACATGGGTAAGAGGGAAAGTTCTACGGTTCATGGTTTTGGTTTCAAAGCTAAAACTTTGGGTTTGACTTAGGTTTTGCAACTTTCTTAATTTCATTCATGCAAGAAAACACACGATACAACACACACCACAACAATCAAAGGAAAACAGATGGTTTGAAGAACCATTCTGCAAGCTACGATACAATGGGACCGATACATCTCGGGCTACGACAGTGCTCAAGTGCATCTACTAATCGTCGATGAAGTCGGAGTCCTCATCGTCAATGTAGAAGTCCCCAGCATCTTCCTCTAGAAAGTCATCATCATTGTTGAGGTAAGAATCCATGTCTCCCTGGATGTCTTCACCCTCCTCTTCTTCCTCCTTTTCTCCAAGCTGAGCTTCCTGCTCCTTGACGGTCTTCTCGAGGTCGGCCACCTTCTTGCAAAGACGGGCGATGGTGCAATCCTTCTTTGCACGCTGGCGGCAAAGAGACTGGCAATCCTGGACGAGCAATGCGAAATTCTGGGCCTTCTGGTCAGCAATGGCACGGTTCTGGTTGGCTAACTCTCTAGCATTGTCCAGTTCCTGCTGTCTGTCGTGCAGCAAGAAGTCAAGATTCTCCACTTGACGCCTCAACTCTGGGTGACTTGGCATGTCCATCGGCATTCCCATGAAGTCATGTCTCGCATAGTGGGCAAAACGGGTTCCTTGGATTTTGATGATGCTGAGGGCACATAGACGTGCGAGAGCTTCATGCATTGCCCTGGCTAATCCATCTAGCCAGTTGTTCTCTCTCATGGAGAACTGGATTCTCTCAGACCTTGGTGCTTCGATGCTTCCCCTAAGGTCAGCGGTGACTAGCCACTGTAAGTCTCCTCTTGGGGGTCCTGGAAGTTGAGCTCCAAGAAACTCCGGATGTGGGCGTCCTAGTAACTCCGACAGTGAATCCAGATCCATCTCGAAGATCAGTTGACCTCCGTTTCCCAACTGGTAGAACTTGCTGAACTGAGACTCCATCAACAAGAATTTAGGATGAGGAATTAGTGAAGTGATCAAGTGTGTCAAATTTTAAGTAGTGATGTAAGCATTTTGAGGAACATGAATTTTTGAGAGAAAGAATGAATTCTCAAGGATGAGAGAGGAAATAGTTTTTCATAAATACTCACTTTGGTTTTGAAACTAAGTTTTTGTTTGGACGTCCATCCTAACTAGGGTCTCCTATGGTCAGGACGGCTCTGATACCAACTTGTCAACACCCGGATTTTTAATCCCAAATGCCTGTTATGTCATCCATCGCAATCCCAAGATTACCATTTTTGCGAGACATAACAGATTGGATATCATAGTACATCATCGATTACAAACCATACATAAGGTCTTACACAAATAAGGATCTCATGATCCAGTCTTAATACAACAAGAAGTGGAAATAAAAGATAAGCGTAGCGGTGGGGTCCATCTTCAGAGGCACAGGCAATGCTGACGAAGGCAGATAGTCCTAGTTATCATAGCCGTTCTGCTGGCCATCATCTTGGTAGTCTCCTTCATAGTCTGGCCATGATAATAGTCAGGGACAAAAGCCATGAGTACTCTTTAAGTACTTGCTAACTACCACAAACAAGTACTATCATTCGAAGTTAAAGTGCTAACTCTATGTTTAACTATAATGTTAAGTTTGAAACCTAAGCTGAGTTCAGAAGCAAAAAAAGATAAAATAAAGTTCTAGAATCACTTAAGTTGGGAAGCTATTGTCATAAACACAACCCTGTTGTGGTCAAGTCCAGATTCATCATTCATTTCATAAGATATTTTGAAAACATCTGACAACGAAACAGTATGGCCATTCGAACTGTCCATAACCGTGGACACGACTATTCGAATAGTTTGACACTCTGCAGAGGTGGTACACTTTCACCACAAGATTCGATACATCTATCAGGAATAACCCTGTATCATCATACTTAGTATGCAGATAATCAAACATAACCTTTCCTTTACACACCCTAGTATAAGCACCTCTCCTATGAGTATGGCCTCCCAACCATGCCCATCCGTCATCTTGGGCACTGCATAGCTGGACAACATTGAGAGGTAGCCTCAGCTCAATCCTCTCCCGCGAGGGAACTAATACTAATGCATATAAACTTCCGGCTAAGCCTTACCCAATTCAGGTAATGTGGTTGTACGATAATTTTCGAATGGTATCGCATCCGAATCCAACCATCAGTTTTATAAGGGGGTTAAGGCTCATGCTTCAACATTTTCAGCATCATAAACCATTTATGTTTCTCAACACATGTCAAAACATCTCAATAGAATGTCTCATCATTCCAAGGTTTTCACAATTCATTTTCACCTAGTGTTCCCATCTAACGTGAGTCAAGTTTTTGATCTACTCTAAACTACTAAGTTAAGAGTGTTCACTAAGGTGGAAATGATGGGATCAATCTCATACCATAGAATGACATCTAAAGGGTTCAATATAGGTCAAGTTTTATACTCTTTATGCTACCTTTCAAACAAGGAAAGAACTTTGGGTAAAGTAAAGGAAGTAAATCTTGAAAAATAATAATTGGGGTAACTAATAGTCAAAGTGCTATAACTCAATCATGCCTAAAGCATCTTTGCTAAACCATCTAGTTTAATCCTAGCTTGCTAAGGATTATACTTGCAAGTGTTAGCTTGCATTGTTAATGGTGGCTTGCAAGTACAACTTGCAAGGGTTAACTTGGATAGTGCTAGCTTGCCTTGGTTGGTGCAGTGGTTGAAGTTTTCTTCTTCTTCTTCTTGGTAGAACTCCTCCTCCTCGAAAGCTTGGTCGGTACTATCGTCTATAAATACATACGGAGTACACAATCACCAAACAATAGTTAACTAGTCTAATTATCACTCTAAGGCATATATTTGATGATCTATTATCATCACAAGCATCACAAGTTTTATTCAATAGTTTCCTCCTTTTCATTTTAGAAAAGTAATTTATACTCATTGAAAAATTAACTAAGATTTAATATTCACCACTTAAAATATGGGATCATGTGGACACATGTCATCACCACATATTCTAACATGTGGGAATGTGATTTAAAGGTTGGATCACAATTACTTTGGTTTAAGTTCATTATTTAATGATTTAAAGTGACTAGAAATGCCTATATAGCATTATTTTGGTACTAGCCCAAAGTCACTTCATGTAAACCTTAATATTATTACATATTCAGATAGATATGGTGAAATGTGATTTTTGAGAGTTGGAATCAACTCAAAAGCTATCTTTGTTGAGTTTATAAAAATGTTGCAAGGTGCAAATGCTTTTGTTTTGTTATTTTTACTAGGAGAGATCTCTAACTCTAATTGAATTAAATCCAACGGACTTTGGTAGATCTTTTCAGTAGCTTTCTAACAAAAATAGAATCACTCAATTTGGATTTATAAATCTCTCTAAATTGAATTTCAAACTAGGGGACAAAACTAGGTTTAAACTAAAAAGAAAAATCCTAATTCAAACTAGATAGGTCGCGCGGGAAAGCTAACGGGCCTGCCCAGTGACACTCCATGGCGCGGGGCTCAGTTGACAGGGAGGGTCCACCGGTAAGCGGCTCATAACGCGCGAAGCGGTACGGGGCGACATGGGTCGTTGGATTAGAACGGGGACCTAGCGGCTGGGTGGGGGTGCTCAGGGGGCGTACCAGGGCTCCAGTGACGCCGGCGAGGCGGGAAAACGGACTGGTGGTCGACGGCGAGGTTAGGGACGGTCGAGGTAGCTCTAGGGGTGGTCGCAATCAACGACGCCCTTCTCCTCTAGAGGCGGCCTGCTCCGGTGCAATTCCAGCGAACGGCTGCTTGCCTCGCTCCGGCTAGAGGTGGGGAACGGTCAGTGAGATGAGGGGAGGTGAGTTGTGTGCCGAATGGGGCTAGGGGTGGCCTCTATTTATAGGACGACGACGCGACCAAGAGGCATGGGCGGGTGGCTCCGACGAGGGCTACACAGCATGCTAGCGGCGTGGCTCGAGGTAGGGGGCGGTTGCTGGTCTCCTAGCGGTGCTCTACGTGATCAATGCGGGACTAGGGGCGGTGGCATTTGGTCAGGCGGTGCATGCGCTCTGAGCTGCAGAGGCGGCGGTGTCCACGGCGAG
Source organism: Avena eriantha (assembly GCA_910589775.1). Taxonomy (NCBI): domain Eukaryota; kingdom Viridiplantae; phylum Streptophyta; class Magnoliopsida; order Poales; family Poaceae; genus Avena; species Avena eriantha. The sequence continues at coordinate 339,310,322 of OU342742.1, read as the reverse complement.
CGGTGGCTGTGGTGCGTTGTGCGACGAACGAGCATGTCCGGCCTGCTCCCTCGGTCATGGCGAAGCGGTGGACGCGGGATGCGGTCGAGGGGCGGTGTGTAGGCGCGTGTCGGGCGCGGCGCTCTGGCGCGTGCTCGGCATGGCGCAGACAGGCAGTGCGCGGCACGCTGTGGGTGGTCCATGGCTTGGCGTGGCTCGGGGAGGGGACAGAGGGTGGCGGTGAGGTGCGGGCTAGCTAGTAGACATGGTGAGAGAGGGGGAGATGGTCTGCTGTGGCGGTGATCAAGTTGGCCGACGAGTATGTGCTGGGCATGGCATGGCATTGCAACTAGGGGGTACGAGATGGGGTTTAAATGGCATGGTTAGATCATTTGGGGACACAGGGAGTGTTTGGAGGAAGAATGGGTGCAAAGCCCTGTTGCAAATAGTGAGCTATGTTTAGAGTTTAAACCTTGCCTACCAAGTGTTAGATGAAATGCCCGCAAGAACTTTCTTTTTGAATTTTGAAAATATTTTTGGTGGGTGTGCTGGTACTAAGCTTGATACTCTTCTGGTGCTTGGGTTTTGAAAATTGAGCTTGTTTGAGTGGTTTTTGAAATAGTGGTATCTTCCCATATGAAATTGATTCAATTTTAAACTGCCATTAAAAATTAGTGTTTGAATATTTTTTAGCATATCACAAAGTGGGCCTTGGTACATCATTATGTGTACTAGCAAGGGGTGCAAAGATCCACAACTGTTTCTATTAGGTTTTGAGTTCTAGGAATAGCCAAAGTAGGCATGTTGATTAAAATGGCACAAATGACCATTCACTTCATTTATTCATTTTGAGTTGTTTTTCTTTCGTATTTGTTTGGGAATGATTTAGATTATGTTTATTTCACCTAAGAATCATTTTACAAGCAATGGATCACTTAATCATGGCAATTCAAATCAACTCCTATTTTAAATGCACACACACATTAATAATTTTAATTGGAATTTTTTTGTTAACCCCAATATTGGTGATTTGGATCTTAATAACCTTGGATTAACGTTTTGGGATGTTACAGTTATCTAGATAGGGAATACGAACTTTGAGGAGTGTTGTTATAGCCCTACCATGGATTAGAGTGTCGAACCAGAGAGTAGTTCAGAGTAGTATCATGAAGAGAAGATATTTATATGAGAGTGTTCACTAGTGAAAGTATGATCTCTACGCCTTGTTTCTAAACATTGAAACACCGTTTGCAACTAGATCTGTTACATGTTTGCTTGCTTCCATCTTTATTTTAGTTTGCCTTTAGTCTCTTCCACCCCATCAAGCTATTTTGTGGCACCATTGTCTTATATCTATACCACTTGTATTTTACTATCTCTTCGCCAAACTAGTGCACCTATACACCTGACAAGTGTATTGGGTGTGTTGGGGACACAAGAGATTCTTGTATCTTGATTGCAGGGTTGCTTGAGAGGGATACCTTTGACCACTTCCTCCCTGAGTTCGATAAACCTTGGGTGATCCACTTAAGGGAAACTTGCTGCTCTTCTACAAACCTCTGCACTTGGAGGCCCAACAACTGTCTACAAGAATAGAAGTGCGTAGACATCACTAGGCTGTAACACTCCAGCATTAGAGCTTAGAAATAAGCTGAACACAGGTGTGTGCATTGCTTTCATGCATAGAAAATCCGAATAATTTTCGCGCTTTTAAATAAAACTTGTCAAAGTGATTGAAGCTTCTTTTAACTTGGTCATCAAGTTGACTGCAATAAGTTTCAATATGACCTTTGCTAAAACCTTATCTTTGGGTAATATAATTTGATCTAAAGGTACAACAGATGTAATAAAACTAAGTCAAACACACTACTTAATAAGGAGTACTTGATCTTCTAGAGATCATTATATGGTCTTCTATATCATAACTTAAGGATGAATAATTAATCTTCTAAAAATGTTATCAAGGTATTACCTACAATAAACCCTGAATACCAAGTTAAGGATATAACTTAAGTAAAGAAAACCTTAACTAAATCTTGATATACTTGCTTGCCATACTTATTTCTACCATGGGTATCATGGTAGTTCGTAAACATTAACTCTTATCACAAATAGAGTTGAAAGGGAAGTCCAACTTATTTAACCAAGTCCTAGGGATAATTGATCATCAAAGTTGGGTGTTCAATTATTGACTTAGCAGATATTGACCTTTAGCTTTGACCTATTATAGTAACCTTCCAAAGGCCTGAAGTAATTTAATAAGAAAGAGGAACTAGATATGGTTGAGTGTACCATCATCAATAGAATGTGATCCTTAGTGGAGAGCAAATGTAACATCCCAAAACTTTAATCCAAGCTTATCAAGATCCAAATCATCAAAATTAGGGTTAACAAAAACTTTTCTAAATAAATTATTAAAGCATTCATGTGTATGTGCATTTAAATTAGGAGTTGATTGAATTGCCATGGTTTTGTGATTCATTGCTTGTAAAATGATTCTTAGGTGAAATAAACATCATCTAAATCATTCCCAAACTTTTCCCAAAGAAAAACAACTCAAAATAAATAAATGAAGTGAATGGTCATTTTGGCCAAATTAACTATCATGCCTACTTTGGCTATTCCTAGTACTCAAAACTTAACAGAAACATTTGTGGATCTTTACACCCCTTGCTAGTACACATAATGAGGTACCAAGGCCCACTTTGTGATCTGCTAAAAACATTCAAATACTAATTTTAAATGACAGATTAAAATTGAATCTATTTCATAAGGGAAGATCCCACTATTTCAAAAACCACTCAAACAAGCTCAATTTTCAAAACCCAAGCAACCACAGAGTCTCAAGCTTATGCCTAGCACACCCACAAAACATATTTTCAAAATTCAAAAAGAATTTTCTTGCGGCCATTTGATCAAACACTTGGGAGGCAGAATTCAAACAAAACCAAATTCACTATTTTAAATAGTGTGCTGGCCAAACTTGTCCCCCATTTGACCCCGATTTGCTCCCATTGTCTCCTAATGATCTAACCAAGACCTAACTACCCCATCCCTTACCCCCTAGCAGCATGGCCATGCTAAGGCGAGCCCCAACTTGTCGGTCGACCATGCCATCACCCCAGCAGACAACCTCCCCCTCTCTCTCCATGTCTAGCAGCTAGCCAGCACCTCAACGCCGCCCACTGTCCCCTCCCCGAGCCAGGCCCAGCCGTGGACCACCGAGAAATCCCCACACCCAGTGCCACCGCACCATGCCGAGCACGCGCCAGAGCGCCGCACCCGGCACGTGTGCTCAAGCCGCTGCTCGACTGCATCCCGCACCCACCACGTCGCCACGACCCAGGGAGCACGCCGGACACCCCCGTTCGCGGCCCAACGCCTCACAGCCACCGCTCGCCGTGGACACCGCCGCCTCTGCCACTCAGGGCGCCAGCTCAACCTGACCGCATACCACCGCCCCTAAGCCCGCATTAAAATCCTAGAGCACCACCAGGAGACCGTGCATCGATCGCCACCCTCAGCCATGCCGCTAGCAGCCCGTAGCCATGTCGCCACCGTCGCCTGCCCATCCCTCCCGGTCTCGCCGTCGAGCCTATAAAAGGAGGGCACCCCCAGCCGTTTGCAGCACACCACTCCACTCCCCTCACCTCACTGATCGTCCCACACCTCTAGCCGGAGCACAGGGAGCAGCAGCTCGCCGGAATTGCACCGGAGCAGGCCGCCTCTAGAGGAGAAGGGCGCCGCTGATTGCGACCACCCCCGGAGCTGCCTCGACCGTCCCTGAGCTTGCCGTCGACCACCAGTCCGTTTTCCCGCCTCACCATCGTCGCTGGAGCCCTGGTACGCCCCATATGCACCCCCACCGAGCCGCTAGGGTTAGAGCTCGCAGGCGACAGGTCCGTCGTTGATGATGATCCATAGCCGTTGATCCCCACTCTAATCCAACGCCCCATATTGCCTCGTACCGCTTCACGCGTTATGAGTTGCTGGCCGATGGACCCTCCTGTCAGCTAAGCACCACGCTGCGGAGTGACACTGAGCCGGCCCGTTAGCATTTCCTGCGCAACCCAGTTAGTTTTGAATTAGGATTTTCCTTTTTGTTTAAACATAGTTATGTCCCCTAGTTTGAAAATCATTTCAGAGAGATATACAAATCCAAATTGCATGAAACCAATTTGGCCTGAAAGGGATTGAAATGATCTATCCAATCCCGTTGGATTTAATTCAATTAGAGTTATAGATCTCTCCTAGTAAAAATAATAAAACAGAAGCAATTGCACTTTGCAACATTTTTCTAAAATCAACCAAGATAGATTTTGAGTTGAATAATGAACTTAAACCAAAGTAATTATGACCCAACCCTTAAATCACATTATCACATATTAGAATATGTGGTGATGACATGTGTCCACATGATCCCATATTTTAAGTGGTCAATATTAAATCTTAGTTCATTTTCAATGAGTAGAAATTACTTTTCTAATTTAAAAAGAGTGAAACTATTAAATTAAAACTTGTGATGCTTCTGATGATAATAGATCATCAAATGTGTGTCTTAGAAGGCTAATTAGACTAGTTAAGTATTGTTGGTGATTTTGTACTCCGTATGTATTTATAGATGATAGTACCGACCAAGCTTACGAGGAGGAGTTCTACCAAGAAGAAGAAGAAGAAGAAAACTTCAACCACTGCACCAACCAAGGCAAGCTATTGTTAGCAAGCTAGAATTAAGCTAGATGACTTAAGCAAAGGTGCTTTAGGCATGCTTTGGTCACACTACCTTGACTAGTATTTGCCCCAAGTATTAATTTCAAGCTTTACTTCCTTTACTTGACCCCAAGTTCTTAACTTGTTTAGAAGGTAGCATAAAGTGTATAAAACTTGGCCTATATGGAACCCTTTAGATGTCATTCTATGGCATGAGATTGATCCCATCTTTTACACTTTAGTGAACACTCTTAACTTAGTAGTTTAGAGTAGATAAAAACTTGAGTCACTTTAGATGGGAGTACTTGGTGAAAATGAATTATGAAAACCTTGGAATGATGATTCATTCTATTGAGATGTTTTGACATGTGTTGAGAAACACAAATGGTTTATGATGGTGAAATGTTGAGGCATGAGCCTTAACCCTTTTATAAAACTGATGGTTGGATTCGGATGCGATACCATTCCAAATTTACCGTACACCCACACTACCTTAATTGGGTAAGGCTTAGCCGGAAATTTATATGCATTAGTATTAGTTCCCTCGCGGGAGAGGTCTGAGCTGAGGCTACCTCTCAATGTTGTCCACCTATGAAGTGCCCAAGATGACTGATGGTCATGGTTGGGCGGCCATGCTCATAGGAGAGGTGCTTATACTAGGGTGTGTAAAGGGAAGGTTATGTTTGATTATCCGCATACTAAGTATGATGATTCAGGGTTATCCCTGATAGATGTATCGAATCTTTTGGTGAAAGTGTACCACCTCTGCAGAGTGTCAAACTATTCGAATAGCCGCGTCCGTGGTTATGGACAATTGAAATGGCCATACTGTTTCGTTGTCAGATGTTTTTCAAAATGACTTATTAAATGAATGATGAATCTTGACTTGACCACAACAGGGTTGTGTTTATGACCATAGCTTCCCAACTTAAGTGATTCTAGAACTTTATTTTATCTTTCTTTGCTTCTGAACTTATCTTAGGTTTCAAACTTAACCTTATAGTTAAACATAGAGTTAGCCCTTTTACTTAGAACTATACTACCTATTAGTGGTAGTTTGCGAGTACTTTAAGAGTACTCATGGCTTTTGTCCCTGGCTATTCTCATGGTCAGACTATGAAGGAGACTACCAAGATGATGGCCAGCAGGACGGCTATGATAACTAGGACTATCTGCCTTCGTCAGCATTGCCTGTGCCCCTGAAGATGGACCCCACCGCTATGCTTATCTTTTATTTCTGCTGCTTGTTGTATTAAGACTGGATCATGAGATCCTTATTTGTGTAAGACCTTATGTATGGTTTGTAATGGATGATGTACTGTGATATCCAATCCGTTATGTCTCGCAAAGATGGTAATCCGGGGATTGCGAGGTATGGCATCTGGGATTAAAAATCCGGGTGTTGACAGGTTGGTATCAGAGCCATCCTGACCATAGGAGACCCTAGTTAGAATGGACGTCCAAACAAAAACTTAGTTTCAAAACCAAAGTGAGTATTTATGAAAAACTATCTCCTCTCTTATCCTTGTGAATTCATTCTTTCTCAAAAATTCATGTTCTCCAAAATTCTTACACTACTACTTAAAATTTGACACACTTGATCACTTCACTAACTTCCTCATCCTAAATTCTTGTAGATGGAGTCTCAGTTCAGCAAGTTCTACCAGTTGGGAAACGGAGGTCAACTGATCTTCGAGAGGGATCTAGATTCACTGTCGGAGTTACTGGGATGCCCACATCTGGAGTTTCTTGGAGCTCAACTTCCAGGACCCCTAGGAGGAGACCTACAATGGCTAGTCACCACGGACCTTAGAGGAAGCATCGAAGCAGCAACTTTTGGGAGAATTCAGTTCTCTGTGAGAGAGAACAACTGGCTAGATGGATTATCCGGGGCAATGCATGAAGCTCTCGCACGTCTATGTTCCCTCAGCGTCAACCAAATCCAAGGAACCCGGTTTGCTCACTATACAAGACGTGACTTCATGGGAATACCGATGGAGATGCCAAGTCATCCAACACTGAAGCGCCAAGTGGAGAACCTCGACTTCCTGTTGTATGACCGTCAGAAGGATCTGGACAATGCCAGGGAGTTAGCCAACCAGAACCGCGCCATTGCCGACCAGAAGGCCCAGACATTCGCATTGCTCGTCCAGGATCGCCAGTCTCTTTGCCGCCAGCGTGCAAAGAAGGATTGCACCATCGCCCGTCTTCACAAGAAGGTGGCCGACCTCGGGAAGACCGTCAAGGAGCAGGAAGCTCAGCTTGCCGCAAAGGAGGAAGAAGAGGAGGGTGAAGACATCCAGGGAGACATGGATTCTTACCTTAGAAATGATGATGACTTTCTGGAGGAGGATGCCGTGGACTTCTACACTGACGATGAGGACTCCGACTTCATCGACGATGAGTATATGCACTAGAGCACTGTCGTAGCATGAGATGTATCGGTCCCACTGTATCGTAGCTTGTAGAATGGTTCTTAAAACCATATATTTTTTCCTTTGATTGTTGTGGTGTGTGTTGTATCGTGTGCTTGTTTGCATGAATGAAATGAAGTTAGTAGCAAAACCTGAGTCAAACTCAAAGTTTTAGCTTTAAAACCAAAACCATGAACCTTAGAACTTTCCCTCTTACCCCTATATCTATCTCAATCTTCAGATGACTCGTGGAAACTAAGGAGGGAGCAGCTCGTCGCAAGACCCAATGCTGCAGATCTTGCAAAATCTCATCGCAGACCGTGAAGCAAGCAGGCCAGAGCGCCAAGCCAAATTAGCAACATTGCAGCAGATCGCCCAGATGGCTCTCAACAACCAGGGACATGGAAATCAGGATCATCAAGGATCCAAGTTGAAGAACTTCCAAAATACCAATCCCCCAATCTTTAGCATGTCAGAAAACCCATTAGATGTTGATGACTGGTTGTAGACAATGGACAATAACTTAGAAGTTGCAAGAGCGGATGCCAACGAGAAAGTTCTTTTTGCCACCCACTATCTGGAAGGAGATGCAAGAGCTTGGTGGAACAGTATCCGCCTGATGAACCATGGTCAAGTTATGACATGGGAAGCATTCAAAGTCAAGTTCAGCCGCACCCACGTGCCGCAAGGTCTAGTCAACAGAATGAGAGATGACTTCCATGAATTGAAGCAAGGTAGAATGACTGTGGTGGAATACCGTGACAAATTCCTATCACTTGCTAGATATGCACCTGATGAGATCAACACGGAGGCCAAGAAGAAGGAGAGATTCTTGAACGGACTGCATGATGAGATGCAGACTGTCCTCGTCAACATCCGTTTCGAGGATCTCAAAGAACTAGTCGACTCTGCCATTCAGATTAAGGGAAGATTAACCAGGCAAACGATAACCGCAAGCGTCGTATGATGCAGCAATATGGATCCAGCAGTCACCAGAAGTATCGTCCCAACCCCTCACCAGGATATGCACCAAGGAACAACTGACCTCCAAAGTCTCGCCCAAGCTACCCCATCCGTAGCGGAGGCAAAGGGAAGTCCGAAGGAAACAATCACAACTCCGGCAATGCCAAAAATTTCAATTGTGCACCTCCCAAGAGCAACAACAACAACAACAACAATAACACTGCACCCAGAACTAGCAGTAATGTTGTGCCTGTTGCGGTCAAGGACAAGTCCCAGATCACTTGTTTCGAGTGTGTAGTGAAGGGTCACTATTCCAATGAGTGTCCCAAGAAGACTGCCGCCACTGCCAATGTGAATGCCCCAGCTCAACAGCAGCGTTATGTTCAACCAGGGAGAAGATTTTCCCTAGGGAACCCTCACAACCGCAACGGTCGTCTCTTCCACATGAATGCAGAAGAAGCCCAGGAAGCGCTAGATGTAGTGCTGGGTATGTTTTCTGTCAACTCAGTTTTAGCAAGAGTGTTGTTTGATTCTGGAGCATCGCATTCATTTGTCACCGAAGAATTTGCATGCACTAGTAAGATTCACCCAACCAACCTGAAGCATGTCATGATAGTTCAAATCCCCGGTTCAACAACCAAAGCTAGAAAAATTTGAAAAGCTGTTCCTATGAGAATACATGGGATAGATTTTTATGCCAACCTAATTGTACTTGGAACCAAAGGATTGGAAGTAGTACTAGGTATGGATTGGATGTCAAGGCATAAAGGACTGATAGACTATGCTAAGAAAGCCATCACCATGACCAGTAGCTCTGGAGTAACATAGAGCATATCTCTGAAACCTTACCCCATCAATTTAAGTGCAACAAGAGTGTAGCCCTGCCCACCATTGACCAGGTCAGAGTAGTCTATGAATACCCCGACGTATACCCAGATGAATTGCCAGGTATGCCCCCGGATAGGGATATTGACTTCATTATCGAACTAATCCCCGGGACCGGACCCATAGCCCAGAGACCCTATAGCATGAACCCCTCAGAGTTAGTGGAACTGAAGAAACACTTCGATGCCATGTTAGAAAAAGGCTTGATTCAACCAAGCTCTTCGTCATGGAGATCACCAGTGTTATTCGTCGACAAGAAAGATGGAGGTTATCGTTTGTGCACAGATTACAGAAAATTGAATGACGTCACCATCAAGAACAAGTACCCCTTGCAAAATATAGAGGATCTATTTGATCAGTTGACTGGAGCCTAGGTATTCTCAAAGATTGATCTTAGGACTGGTTATCACCAACTTAAGATTCGTGCAACAGATATTCCAAAGACCGCCTATACTACTCGCTATGGTTTATACGAGTGTACGGTTATGTCTTTTGGATTAACTAATTCCCCCGCTTATTTCTTGAATCTCATGAATAAGATCTTGATGAATTTCCTAGATAAGTTTTTAGTTGTGTTTATGGACGACATCCTTATCTACTCCAAGTCGGAAGAAGAGCATGAGCAACATCTAAGAATCATACTAGAAACCCTGAGAGAGCATCAGTTATATGCCAAGTTTAGCAAGTGTGAGTTTTGGCTGAAAGAAGTAGGATTCCTAGGACATATTGTGTCTACCGGAGGAGTCTCTTTTGATCCTGCCAAGATCAAAGATGGAGAAGAATGGGAAGATCCAACCACTCAAACCCAAGTCCGTGCATTTCTTGGATTAGCGGGATACTATCGCAAGTTCGTAGAAGGATTCTCGAGCATAGCCCGACCCATGACCCAATTGTTGAAGAAGGACAAGAAGTTTGAATGGACTGACAAATGTGAAGCCAGTTTTCAAGAGTTGAAGAAGAGATTGATATCAGCCCCAATATTGATCATGCCAGACATCAAGAAGCCCTTTGATGTATATTGTGATGCATCCAACATTGGTCTCGGATGTGTATTGATGCAAGAAGGCAAAGTCATCGCATATCTGTCTCGAAAACTGAAGCAGCATGAGCAGAATTATCCGACCCATGATCTTGAGCTAGCAGCCGTAGTTTTGGCATTGAAGACATGGCGTCATTATTTGATGGGTAATCGCTGTGAGATTTACTCAGATCTCAAGAGCTTGAAGTATATCTTCACTCAGAAGGAGCTGAATATGAGGCAAAGGAGATGGATAGAGTTAATTAAGGATTATGACCCTGACATTCACGATCACCTCGGCAAAGCCAATGTGGTAGCGGATGCTCTTAGCAGATTGCCGTGTAGCTAAACACCATGATCAAGGAGAAGCAGCCAAGTTTGTATGAGGAGTTGGAGCAGTTCAGGACTGAATTATTTAGCAAAGGATTCTTAGCTAGCACTAATCTTCAACCCACTTTGGTTAGCCAAATCAAGGAAGCCCAGAAGGGGAATGAAAGTATCGACGGAATCAAACATCGTATTGGTACAGGGAAGGTACTTGGATTCACTAAAGACAAAGAAGGAGTACTGTGGTACAAGGTACGTATCTGTGTGCCAGCAGATTCGGAGCTGAAGCAAGTTATCATGAAGGAAGCTCATGATACTCTTTATTCTATCCACCCCGGAGGAACGAAGATGTATCAATATTTGAAAGAGCAATTTTGGTGGCACAAGATGAAGAGAGAAATCGGAAGCTACATCTCCAAGTGTGACATCTGTCAAAGAGTCAAAGCAGAGCATCAGAGACCTGTAGGCCTTTTGCAACCACTGCAGATTCCGAAGTGGAAATGGGATTCTGTCGGAATGGACTTTATCACCGGTTTGCCTACTTCTAGTGCAAAGTTGATAGACTGTCCAAAGTAGCCCACTTTATACCTGTCAAGACTACCTATCAAAGTGCAAAGTTAGCAGAGCTGTACATTGCTAGGATTGTTAGTCTGCATGAAACCCCCAAGACCATCATATCAGATCGAGGAACCCAGTTTACCTCGAGATTTTGGCAGAAAGCTCAAGAAGGATTGGGAACCAAGTTGAACTTCAGTACCGCCTATCACCCGCAAACTGATGGACAGACTGAGAGAGTCAACCAGATTTTAGAGGATATGCTTAGAGCTTGTGTGTTAGAGTACGGATAAAAATGGGAAGACTGCCTGCCTTTCATAGAATTCTCATATAACAATAGTTATCAAGCTAGTTTGCAGATGGCACCATTTGAGTTCCTATACGGAAGGAAGTGACGTACCCCTTTGAATTGGTCGCAAGTAGGACAGAGTCAGATCTTTGGACCCGACATTCTCCGAGAAGCCGAAGAGAAGGTTCACAAAGTTCGTGAGCACCTCAAGACCGCCCAATCTAGACAGAAGAGTTACGCTGACAAAAGAAGGAGAGACCTGACTTTCAATGTCGGAGATTTTGTATATCTCAAGGTTTCACCATTGAAAGGAACCCAACGCTTTAGTTTGAAAGGAAAGTTAGCCCCCAGATATGTCGGGCCCTTCAAAATTCTGAACCGTCGAGGAGAAGTATCGTATCAACTGGACCTTCCTGAAGAGATGGCAGCCATTCACAATGTGTTCCATATCTCGTTAGTTCGCAAATGCTTGGAAGTGCCCGAGAAGACTGAAGTTTTCAAGAAAATCGATCACAGAGCTGTAGAAATCAACAATGACCTGACCTATCGGGAAGTTCCCCTCCGTATTTTAGAAGAAGCCTACAGAACCACCAGGACCAGGAGCATCAAGTTTCTCAAGATTAAGTGGAGCAACCATACGGAGGAGGAAGCCACTTGGGAGCGCGAAGATTACATTAGGACAGAGTTCCCAGATCTCTTGAGTTCCTAGTTTTCTTTGTAAATCTCGGGATGAGATTTTGTTTAAGGGGGAAGGTTTGTAACATCCCAAAACATTAATCCAAGCTTATCAAGATCCAAATCATCAAAATTAGGGTTAACAAAAACTTTTACAATTAAATTATTAAAGCATTCATGTGTATGTGCATTTAAATTAGGAGTTGATTTGAATTGCCATGGTTCTATGCTTCATTGCTTGTAAAATAATTCTTAGGTGAAATAAACATCATCTAAATCATTCCCAAACTTTTCCCAAAGAAAAACAACTCAAAATAAATAAATAAATGAAGTGAATGGTCATTTTGGCCAAATTAACTATCATGCCTACTTTGGCTATTCCTAGTACTCAAAACTTAACAGAAACATTTGTGGATCTTTACACCCCTTGCTAGTACACATAATGAGGTACCAAGGCCCACTTTGTGATCTGCTAAAAACATTCAAATACTAATTTTAAATGATAGTTTAAAATTGAATCTATTTCATATGGGAAGATCCCACTATTTCAAAAACCACACAAACAAGCTCAATTTTCAAAATCCAAGCAACCACAGAGTCTTTTCAAAATTCAAAAAGAATTTTCTTGCAGCCATTTCATCAAACACTTGGCAGGCAGAATTCAAACAAAACCAAATTCACTATTTTAAATAGTGTTCTGGCCAAACTTCACCCCCATTTGCTCCCATTGTCTCCTAATGATCTAACCAGGACCTAACTACCCCATCCCCTACCCCCTAGCAGCATGGCCATACCAAGCCGAGCCCCAACTTGCCAGTTCACCATGCCATCACCCCAGCAGACCACCTCCCCCTCTCTCTGCATGTCTAGCAGCTAGCCAGCACCTCACCGCCGCCCAATGTCCCCTCCCCGAGCCAGGCCCAGCCGTGGACCACCGATAAATCCCCATGCCCAGTGCCACCGCGCCATGCCGAGCACGCGCCAGAGCGCCGCACCCGGCACACGTGCACAAGCTGCTGCTCGACCGCCTCCCGCGCCCACCACGTCGCCACGACCCAGGGAGCACGCCGGACACCCCCGTTCGCGGCCCAATGCCTCATAGCCACCACTTGCCGTGGATACCGCCGCCTCTGCCGCTCAGAGCGCCAGCTCAGCCCGACCGCATACCAACGCCCCTAAGCCCGCATTAAAATCCTAGAGTACCGCCAGGAGACCGCATGTCGATCGCCACCTTCAGCCATGCCGCTAGCAGCCCGTAGCCATGTCACCACCGTTGCCTGCCCATCCCTCTCTGTTTCGCCGTCGAGCCTATAAAAGGAGGGAACCCCCAGCCGTTTGCAGCACACCACTCCACTCCCCTCACCTCACTGATCGTCCCACACCTCTAGCCGGAGCACGGGGAGCAGCAGCTCGCCGGAATTGCACCGGAGCAGGCCGCCTCTGGAGGAGAAGGGCGTCGCTGATTGCGACCACCCCCGGAGCTGCCTCGACCGTCCCTGAGCTCGCCGTCGACCACCAGTCTGTTTTCCCGCCTCGCCGTCGTCGCTGGAGCCCTGGTACGCCCCATATGCACCCCCACCGAGCTGCTAGGGGTAGAGCTTACAGGAGACAGGTCCGTCGTCGATGATGATCCACAGCCGTTGATCCCCACTCTAATCCAACGCCCCATATTGCCTCGTACCGCTTCGCGCGTTATGAGTTGCTGGCCGATGGACCCCCCTGTCAGCTGAGCACTGCGCTGCGGAGTGACACTGGGCCGTCCCATTAGCATTTCCCGCGCGACCCAGTTAGTTTTGAATTAGGATTTTCCTTTTTAGTTTAAACATAGTTATGTCCCCTAGTTTGAAAATCATTTCAGAGAGATATACAAATCCAAATTGCATGAAACCAATTTATCCTGAAAGGAATTGAAATGATCTATCCAAGCCCGTTGGATTTAATTCAATTAGAGTTATAGATCTCTCCTAGTACAAATAATAAAACAGAAGCAATTGCACTTTGCAACATTTTTCTAAAATCAACCAAGATAGATTTTGAGTTGATTCCGACTCTCAAAAATCACATTGCACTATATCTATCTGATTATGTAATAATATTAGGGTTTACATGCAGTGAGTTTGGACTAGTACGAAAATAATGCTATATAGGCATTTCTAGTCACTTTAAATCATTAAATAATGAACTTAAACCAAAGTAATTATGACCCAACCCTTAAATCACATTATCACATATTAGAATATGTGGTGATGACATGTGTCCACATGATCCCATATTTTAAGTGGTGAATATTAAATCTTAGTTCATTTTTCAATGAGTAGAAATTACGTTTCTAAATTAAAAAGAGTGAAACTATTAAATCAAAACTTGTGATGCTTGTGATGATAATAGATCATCAAATGTGTGTCTTAGAATGCTAATTAGACTAGTTAAGTATTGTTTGGTGATTGTGTACTCTGTATGTATTTATAGATGATAGTACCGACCAAGATTTCGAGGAGGAGTTCTACCAAGAAGAAGAAGAAGAAAACTTCAACCACTGTACCAACCAAGGCAAGCTATTGTTAGCAATCTAGAATTAAGCTAGATGACTTAAGCAAAGGTGCTTTAGGCATGCTTTGGTCACACTACCTTGACTAGTATTTACCCCAAGTATAAATTTCAAGCTTTACTTCCTTTACTTGACCCCAAGTTCTTTACTTGTTTAGAAGGTAGCATAAAGTGTATAAAACTTGGCCTATATGGAACCCTTTAGATGTCATTCTATGGCATGAGATTGATCCCATCTTTTACACTTTAGTGAACACTCTTAACTTAGTAGTTTAGAGTAGATAAAAACTTGAGTCACTTTACATGGGAGTACTTGGTGAAAATGAATTATGAAAACCTTGGAATGATGATTCATTCTATTGAGATGTTTTGACATGTGTTGAGAAACACAAATGGTTTATGATGGTGAAATGTTGAGGCATGAGCCTTAACCCTTTTATAAAACTGATGGTTGGATTCGGATGCGATACCATTCCAAATTTACCGTACAACCACACTACCTGAATTGGGTAAGGCTTAGCCAGAAGTTTATATGCATTAGTATTAGTTCCCTCGCGGGAGAGGTCTGAGCTGAGGCTACCTCTCAATGTTGTCCACCTATGAAGGGCCTAAGATGACTGATGGTCATGGTTGCGAGGCCATGATCATAGGAGAGGTGCTTATTCTAGGGTGTGTAAAGGGAAGGTTATGGTTGATTATCTGCATACTAAGTATGATGATTCAGGGTTATCCCTGACAAATGTATCGAATCTTGTGGTGAAAGTGTACCACCTCTGCAGAGTGTGAAACTATTCCAATAGCCGCGTCCGCGGTTATGGACAGTTGGAATGGCCATACTGTTTTGTTGTTAGCTGTTTTTCAAAATGACTTATTAAATGAATGATGAATCTTGACTTGACCACAACAGGGTTGTGTTTATGACCATAGCTTCCCAACTTAAGTGATTCTAGAACTTTATTTTATCTTTCTTTGCTTCTGAACTCAGCTTAGGTTTCAAATTTAACCTTATAGTTAAACATAGAGTTAACCCTTTTACTTAGAACTATACTACTTGTTAGTGGTAGTTTGTTAGTACTTTAAGAGTACTCATGGGTTTTGTCCCTGGTTATTGTCATGGCCAGACTATGAAGGAGACTACCAAGATGATGGCCAGTAGGACGGCTATGATAACTAGGACTATTTGTATTCGTCAGCATTGCCTGTACCCCTGAAGATGGACCCCACCACTACGCTTGTCTTTTATTTCCGCTGCTTGTTGTATTAAGACTCGATCATGAGATCCTTATTTGTGTAAGACCTTATGTATGGTTTGTAATGGATGATGTACTGTGATATCCAATCCGTTATGTCTCACAAAAATGGTAATCCTAGGATTGCGAGGTATGGCATAACGGGCATCTGGGATTAAAAATCCTGGTGTTGACAGCAAACCATTGGATGTTGGAGGAGTTAACTCACTCATGAGTTAACTAGAAGAAGTATTTAAACCCAAGAGTTTAGATAGTAATTATGGAGATACAAGGAAGCTAGTAGTATTAGAATATCCAATGATAATCTTGTTAAGTCAAGTAGGTATAAACTTAAGAGTAAGTTCCCCTAACAAGATAACTCTTATAGAGAGAGATACAATTCTATTACTAAGTGTTAATGGATCTTGATCAACCAATTAGAAGCTTAAGCTAAGCATGATCAAGGATTGGTGACCATCATTCTCAAGTCAATTGAGGATGGATGCTCAGGTTTTGAAGTAGGGTTGTGAGTATACTAAATTAGGCAAGCCCTAGAAGTAGATGTAAGGTGAACATAGAGGAGTTAATAGATGGAGTTAGTAATAGCTACATTGATAGGTGCATCAATGGTAGTTAATTAAGAGGAGTTGTATACTAGGAGTAATAATGGAGTAATGTTGAAGTGGCATGACCATGTCATCATATGACGATGGATATGGTGGAGTAAGATGATTGTCTTATTCAAGAAGATGTGATCTTTGTGAATAAGATAAGAGAGATATATAGAGTATATTTAGGAAAGGAATTCCTTATGTAAAGATAACCTTAGCGAGGTATTAAGGTAAGGATTCTTTAGAAGCCTTAACCAACAATATATCAAGCCATGACAAGACCCATGTCTACTTTGTTATTCAGAACCCTAGAATCAAATGCATAGTGAAACCATTTCCTATTCCTAGGTAACTATTGAACAATACCTCTTGGACAGCTAAAGCTTCCAAGAGGTAAATAGAGAACCAAGTGAGTGTTTGAGAAGCCTTGTCCAGCTGATTACCTTAAACCCTAATAGAAACTTAGTCTCATAGGATTATTAAGATCACATTCCGAAAGTAATCCCAATAATCACTTTTAGTTGAGATGTTATTCAGGATCATAAAACATGGTGGCAATATGTCTAACCTTAGTATCAATCCATATCTATATTTGAACAAACATTAGCATTTCTCCACCAATTATTAATATTGATTCATGATGGCTTAACCAAGATTGTTCTATGGTAATTCTAAACACTACAAATCAAGTAGAATTTGATTTGGTGAAATCACCAAATAGGTAGAACCATGGAATTCAAATCACCGTATTATAAACCCAGGATTTAAACCAACATCTAGTATGGTTATTAAAAGAGGTTAAATATACATATATTACATGACTCTCACTCACCATCATAAATCATTAGCCTCTTGAACCAGTATTAATATATTATTTTAGTGGTAATATAAATCATTTCTATAAGATTTTCTTGTAGGAAGTAAACCCTAAAACCCTAAATTATATTTACTTTATTAAATAAAATAACCTTGCATATAATAACATATTTTGTATACATCACACGAAATGTAGAGAAATTGGTTATAATTAAGCTTTATCATAATATCCATGTCTTACAAAAATTCTAGATATTGAAATCCTTGTAGAAATAGAAGTGGAAAAGAAATTGTTAATAGAAAAGAAGGCAGATTTTAAAGACAGAAAAAGGGGGAAAACTAAAACAGAAGTTTCTGGCCCGTGGCCCAATCCTCCTCGTGTCTATTTGACGCCCGTGAGCAGCAACAACACACTGTCTCACCAGCTTTGATGCAGCCCATCTGGCCCGTGTGCAGCCCGATGTCAGTCGCGCCGCCGTCGACAGCGCCAAGATT
This sequence comes from Avena eriantha, assembly GCA_910589775.1. NCBI lineage: Eukaryota > Viridiplantae > Streptophyta > Magnoliopsida > Poales > Poaceae > Avena > Avena eriantha. The sequence goes on along the minus strand of OU342742.1, from coordinate 339,292,809 downwards.
CGCGCTACCATCCCAAGTCGTCTATAAGAACCCCATGACACCGCCGATGAATCCTAGCTTCCTCTTTTTCCCCAAATCCCTCTCTGGATCTAACCCTAGCTCCTAGGTGTTGCCGGAGCCAACCGCCGTCGTCGGTAGAGGTCGTGCTAGAGACCGTGGAGTGGTCGATAAGAAGCGCCATCGTGCATAGATAATCTGAGAAGGACGCAACGCCAAGGGGAGCTCGGAGATGATCAAATTTTGTTGTTCCCTTCCGTCGTGGTTCAACAGAAATTTCGTCGTATAGCACTCCTTGGACCGTGCCTGTCCTCATCGGCACCACCACTGCAATCTAGGTGAGCTATCGATGCTCAGGCATCGCTCAATCCTTCTCCTCTTGCTCTAGGTTACTCTACCGCCGTTTACATGCCACTGCCGCCGCTGTTCACCATCGCAACGGCTACTCCGGCGACCATTTGCTAGCGGCGCCACCACCCCGATGTCCGCCTTGGTCTCCTCTCTCACACCGTGACCTGGATGCGACCTCGTAAGCCCCACATCGTCGGGTCCGTCATCGACTGGGAGGATTCCTCCATTGATGATATCATCGTGACCTCATCCCTGGACCCACCATCATTTTGACTTGGGTCAAGTGCTGAGGTGGCAGCCAACGTGGTCCAAACCCCACATGTCTATGACCCTGGGTAGAATAGGACCCGGTGTGAAAAGTTCCCTCTCTTAGTAAATAGATAAAATAATATAGGTTTATATATAAATACATTTTAGGAATTTAGGAAAATAGTTAAATCTTAAAAATTGAATATCTTTTGTTTTATAATTCAGAAAAATATATATAATATATCAAAATGTTCATAAAAATAAACTCTATATTATAAACTTATTATCAAATATTATTGTGTTAACTATTTAAATAATTGCTATTTAACAAAGATATTATAAGTAATAATACTTTGCAAACTCATATTTTACTATTAATAAATAAGAAAAATATAAATAATATACTAAAATTCTTGGAGAATTAAGGACTAAAATTTTAAAATATAAAATTAAAATATTATATTACTTAACTAAATATTTATTATTTATTTAGTATTTATAAGTGATTAAAACTTGTAAAAATCATATCTTATTTTTTAGAAATCACAAAAATACTTATAATATACCAAAATGATCACAAAAATGAAATCTACACACTAAAAATATCCACTCACACCTTTAAAGTGAAATAAATTGTAAAGGTCTAGTAAATCTCATTTTAAACTTTTTCTTTTATTTAAATTCTTTACTATTGCCTTTAGTATTGTTTGTTGAATGTCTAAAAATGTAGTAGAAAGTCAATTAATGTTTAAGTGAAGTTAAAATAGGTCAAAACATTTTAAAATTTATCTACTAAAACTATTATCTCAAATTAGTATTTTAGTTTTCCTAAAAGATTTTTACCAATTAAAAATCAACTAAAATGGTATATTGTTTATCACAAGAATCCTATACAATTGTACCGTCACCAAACTTTTATTTACTAATTCTTTCCAAAGTAATTAAAGTAATACTTATTATTTACTTATTAAGTATAACCATTGATTTTAAGATATAAAGGTTAATGCATTAACTTATACTATGATTATTTAATGTAATAATGTTTTCCTCTTTAAATAATCTTAGCTAATAAGAAAACCTTAAAGTGTTAACCTTAAGTTTTAATTATTTTTACTTTGTAAAAGTAATCTTTCCTCAAGAGTTATTCTTCTAAGAAACATTAAAATTAATGCTTAAACACTCCTTTAAAAATCTCTACTTGATTCTCAATCTTTCTTAAGGAATCTTTCAGATACCATAACCCAATTGAGTGCTTTAGTATTGCATATTACTTGTTGTATTTACTTATTGTTTCACACACATTCTCCCAAGTCTTAATAAGAAGCACAAGTGTGAAACTGAGATAAAAGTGCAACACATTCCTAAGACCTCATCACAAACTCCAAAACCTAGATCAGATACCGCTATTCCAGGGTTTCGCATTTATCAAATTGCATTAAATTACTTATGCATTGTTGGATCTTGCTTCTTTAAACATTAGTCCTTACTGGACCAATGATGCTATTTACAGAATTTGGATCTTCTAATATATTGAAGACCGTGAGTACATAATCTTGCAATCACAAAAGGCAAGTTCACTACTTGCTCATGTCCTTTGATTATTTTCTATGCTTGTAACTCAATTGTGTCATCACTTGCATTTCAAAAAAGTCGAAAACACTATTTTCAAAATTAACTGAAAATATCGGTTACTAATCCAGGGTGATCAGCTAATCTATCATAACTGGCAATTGAAAAGCTATTGTACAGTAATGTATCATCTAGGACTTAACAACCAATGTCGCCAGTGATTCTAGCGCCATATATTACGCATCAACCATAAAACTTGGAATGGGACAAGAAAGTTAGTTGGATCTTCTCCCTTTCGCATGGACGGATAACCTTATCGTGAGGCTGTTGATTTCACGCGGAGTTCCATAGAATCCAGCACATGGGTGGGACCCCTTAGTTCCCTGTGAGCTAGGTGTCTAGATTATCTGTGCATCTCTAACTGGGTCTGAGATCACCATAGTTGATGGTGACCGCCAGACAGAGCTGCGTACGGAGTCTCCGAGAGGCTACCCAAAGAGTAACCGTGGTAGTTGTCTCGGGGGATCCTGCCTCATGCGGGGTCGCGGAGAGGGAAGTACTGGCTTGGATCTTAGCCTGGGCCCCATACCAAGGAAGGGTGGACAAGCTCACGGCTTGGTTGTGCAACAAGGCTAAGGTCTCTTATAGGAAAAGTGACGCACCTCTGTAGAGTGTAAGAATTGTGACATGTTACTCCCTGTTCTGGGAAGGAGCTACGAACACGGCAGGAAAAGAACTCCATGAAGTTCTGGTCAACCTGTGAAGGCTGTCAGACATAGTTTTCAGAATAAAAGCAACCTTTGAAGAAATGTTTATGAAAACCTGCATTGCCTACGACCTCTGGTGTGTGGCTATAGAGATAGTGCGTCATACACTCCTTTTTAGTGAACTTGTTGAGTACGCTCATACTCAACCATACCTTCTTAACCCTTGTTAGGTTCTAAGCCGTTGAAGATGACGTCAACATCAATTTCTGCTCCAGAAACCATCATCGACAACTCAAGTTCTTCAACAGAGTCAATGAAGTCCACATATATGTCAACCGAAGCGAAGACTAAGTTCTTAAGTAGATAGAAGTAGATTCTCTAGCCATAAAACCTACTTTTGTAGAGCATTGCAATAGCAGCAATGGCAAGCCAAATAGTTTATATACTAGTCGTAGTTACTAGATAGTTATGAGTTATTACTTCTAGTTCTTCTTTGTAAGAAGTTTCTTTCTCTCTCTTTCACCTAGAGTGTTCTCTAGATCTTTTGTAAAGAGTCGAGTTGTAATCTATAGTCATGTCTTGGATCTGCCGTGTTTCTGTTGTACCACTATGAGGGATGTAATACTAGTGAACGTTATTTCATTGGTGGTATGTCAATGACTATAGTGTACTACATCATGCAATGGTATGTAGGTCACTGCAGCTGGTATCAGAGCATATGCTTTGACCTTAGGACTAAAACCCTTTTAGGAGGATCTGTAGGTTGGATAGTGACTATAGGAGCCATCTTATCTAAACCAAAACTTGTAATGGATATTCACATGAGGATAACCTTGTCACACTTAAGTGGGATGTTTTATCATCTTTCTTAAGGATTAGTTATATGTATTCTCTAGAGAAATGTCATTTGAGTGTATCTCTAAATAGGTATAACAACACTAAGATATCTGTAGTAAGTTAAAATATCAAAGAAGATTACAATTAGGATTAGTATATCATGACGAGTAGTATTAGTGAAGGAGTCTATAGTTAGAACCCCTGCGAAGTAGGAGAACCTTACGACTAGGTGATACCACTATACACCTTAAGTTAGACCATCAGAGTATGTATAGATACAATTGGAAGTAAATCATGTGGCATTCACTTGAGAATTACATGTGATGGAGTAGAATTTCGTTAAGAATCATTGATAGTAAGCTAATAAAAAGAGTCGTCATGGTGAGATTAGCTCTTTAATCATGATGACTAGGTAAATCTTAACAAGTTCGTGGTGAGAATAGCTCGAAGACCATGATAAGTCTATAGTTAGGGCAAGTACTCAGCAACAAATCTTGTAATAATAAGTAAAGAAATATAGTGTAGGTCTATGATAGAAGTCATAGGTATTATAAAATTATCATAATTGTTGTATTAAGGTAGTACCTACAATTTTGTTAGTATTTTTGAGAGATCATGTGAGGATAATTTAGGATAGTATGGAGAATTGGTAATCTTGAGTAGTTCCAAAAGAAAGGTAAGTGGTTAGTCAGAACCAAAGTGATACCCAGTTGCTCAAAATTATACAACTACAATTGGGTAGTTTGGGTAAATATTGAGACAAAGAGTGGTTTAACCCTTAAGTTCTAAGTATTACGGGGTAAACCTATAATAGGAGGTGTCATATACTACACAGCTAAGCCTCAATTCTAGAGGTATCATACTCAACTACTATATTTCGGGCTTAGAATGATGTGTGTTATATGTACCACATTTGGATTTCTTGGTTTTTCTTGCATATTCTTTATTGACTAGATCTGTGCATGAAGTATGACCTGATGTGCAAATGCATGTTGCATCATCAAGTTATTACTTGATGTTATGGACCTAGATATATAAGGGAATTCATGTAAGGGAGTGACGATTTCCGAAGATCAAGATGAAGACTTACATGAAGAAGGAAGCTAAATATAAGGTGTGTTCACACTATTTTGAAGGATGGATCAATCCCAACTTATTGTTAGTTGGCAATAAGAAGGATTATTAGTGTAGAAAAAGGGGAGAGTAACATGAAGGATGAATTTAAGTTCACTTAATATAGGTGATGTTGCTAAGAAGCTAATGAAGTAGTTGTACCAGGTTCATGGAAGTATCATGTAACATCCCAAAACTTTAATCCAAGGTTATCAAGATCCAAATCACCCAAATTAGGGTTAACAAAAACTTTTTCTCATTTAAAAGAATTAAGCATGCATATGAGTGTTGCATTAACTAGGAATTTTTTTGGAAAGGACATGATTGTTTTTTCTAATAGTTGTAAAATGACTCAAAGATGAATGCCACATCATCTAGATCATTCCAAAGAAAAAACCAAAGAAAAAGAAATTAAAAGGAATTAAATAAAGGAAATGGTCATGTTTGCCATTTTAATCAACTAGCCCACTTTGGGTGTTCCTAGCACTCAAATTCAAACAGAAACAATTGTGGATCTTTGCACCCCTTGCTAGTACAAGTAGAGATGTGCCAAGGACCACTTTGTGACCTTCGAAAAACATTCAAACTCTAATTTTAAATAACATTTGAAAATGGAATCTAGTTCATATGTATAGATCACCCTATTTCAAAAACCTCTCAAATAAACTCCATTTAAAAAATCCCAAGAAACCAGAGATGCTTAAGCATGTGAGAAACCACTCCACCAAATTTCATTTCAGAATTCCAAATTTGAATTCTTGTGGCCATTTGACCGAACACTTGGTGGGCAGAATCAAACTGGCCTAACCATCACTGTTTTTGATCAAATTTTGTCGAGCCATTGGAACCCAAGTCAATGCCCTTGTCTCCCCTAAACCCAACCAGTCCATCAAGGACCTGCCAAATGTCCTAGGGAAACAGTGCACCGCCACCCTGAGGCCATGCTCGCCGGCCAAACGTGCACAGCCCGTAGGAGACCACCAGCCCCTCTCCACCACTGCAGGAAGCAAGGTGTGACCTCACCACCGTCCATGGTCTACCACACGACCAGTGCCATGCCATGGACCACCGAGGACAAGCCCCACACTATCCTCTCTGCGCCATGCCAGCGCGCGCCAGAGCACCGTCCCTGCTAGAGCGCCAGATGCCGCGCTCGACCACAACCCGCGCACGCCGCTCCGCCTTGACCCCCTAACCCCGGCAGACACGCCCGTACCCCGCCACGCGACCCACAGTCGCCGGGAACCACGTCGAGCACCGCCTTTGTCTCGCAGAGCGCGAGACGCTCTCGACCGCTATCCAGCGCCCCTAGCACCACATTTATGTCCTAGCTGACCTCCAGGGAACCGCCACCGTCTGCCTACCTCGCCCATGCCGATAGACCTCTGTGCCGTCGTCACCGACGAGCTCCGCCCATGCTTCTCTGCCGCTTCGTCGTGCCTATATAAGGGAGCCCTCCCAGCACAAATTCGTCACACATTCACACTCCCCTCTCAGCACTAGTCCTTCCCCACTTGTCGCCGGAGCAGCTCGAGCAGCTAGCCACCAGAATTTCACCAAAGGTAGCCACAGTAGAGGAGGAGACGCCCCCGTCGATTTCGTCCACCCCCGGAGCTACAACGACTACGCCTGAGCCCACCGTCGTCTCCACGTTCGTTTGCCCGCCTCGCCACACTTGTTGGAGCCCTGGTACGCCCCCACTACACCCCCGCCACATAGCTAGGTTTTCGTCTCGCCGGCGACATGTTTGTCGTCGACGACGACCGTGAGCCGTTGATCTAGTTCTAAACCTACGGTCCACACTGCCCCGTACCGCTTCACATTTAATGAGCCACTAACAGGCGGGACCCCCCGTCAGCAGTCCTCAACGCTGCTGAGTGAATCTAGGCTGGCCCAATTAATTTCCTGCGCTGGCCCTATGATTCAAATTAGGATTTTTTTTCTTTTTAGACTTAAACTAGAATCTGTCCCTTAGTTTGAAAATAAATTCCGAGAGTTTTACAAATCCAAATTAGATTATTCCAATTTTTTTGGAAAGGTAATGAAAATCTCTATCCAAACCCGTTGGATTTAAATCATTTAGAGTTATCTATCTCTCCTAGCTAAAATAACAAGACATAAGCTTTTTCACATTGAAACATTTTTAAAAAATCAATCATAATAGCTTTTGAGTTGATCCCAACTCTCAAAAATCACATTTCACCATACCTATCTGAATATGTAATAATATTAAGGTTTGCATGCAGTGACTTTTGGACTAGTACCAAAATAATGCTATATAGGCATTTCTAGTCACTTTAAATCATTAAATATTAAACTTAAACTTATTAAAATGTGACCTAACCTTTAAAATCACATTCCCATGCATTAGAATATGTGGTGATGACATGTGTCCATATGATCCCCTATTTTAATTGGAGAATATTAAATCTTAGTTATTTTCAATGAGTAGAAATTACTTTTCCCAAATAAAATAAATGAAACTAGTTATTAAACCTTGTGATGTTTGTGATGATAATAGATCATCAAATGTGTGCCTTAGTGTGCTAAATATACTAGTTAAGTATTGTTTGGTTATTGTGTATCCCGTATGTAGTTATAAACGATAGTACCGACCAAGCTTATGAGGAGGATGAGTTCTACCAAGAGGAGGAGGAAGAGAATTTCAACCACTACACTTCCCAAGGCAAGCTATTATTTGCAAGCTAACACTTGCAAGTATTATACTTAGCAAGCCATCATTAACAATGCAAGCTAACCCTTGCAAGCTAGAGGACCTAAGCAAGATGCCTTAAGCAGGCTTTGGTTATACATTTTTGACTTATACCATCCCAAGTCTTATTTACAAGCTTCACTTTCTTTTACTTTACCAAAGTTTCTTACTTGTTTATAGATAGCATAAAGAGTATAAAACTTGGCCTATCTAGTTAGAAGTAGATGTCATTCTATGGCATGAGATTGATCTTAGAATCCCACTTTAGTGAACACTCTTAACTAAGTAGTTTAGAGCCAAACCAAAAACTTGGTCACTTTAGATGGGAGTACTTGGTGAAAATGACTTGTGAAAACCTTGGAATGATGAGTCATTCTATTGAGATGTTTTGACATGTGTTGAGAAACCCATATGGCTTATGATGATGAAAATTTTGAGGCATGAGCCTTAGCGCCTTTTATAAAAACTGATGGATAGGTTCGGATGCGATACCATTCCAATTTTACCGTACAACCACAATACCTAAATTGGGTAAGGCTTAGCTGGAAGTTTATATGCATTAGTATTAGTTCCCTCGTGGGAGAGGTTTGAGATGAGGCTACCTCTCAATGTTGTCCACCTATGCAGTGCCCAGGATGATAGATGGTCATTGTTGGGAGGCCAAGCTCATAGGAGAGGTGCTTATACTAGAGTGTGTAAAGGAAAGGTTATGTTTGATTATCTGCATACTAAGTATGATGATTTAGGGTTATCCCTGATAGATGTATCCAATTTTGTGGTGAAAGTGTATCACCTTTGCAGAGTGTCAAACTATTCGAGCCGCGTCCGAAGTTATGGACAGTTCGAGTGGCCATACTGTTCCGTTGTCAGATGTTTTCAAAATGACTGATGAAATGAATGATGAATCTTGACTTGACCCCAACAAGGTTGTGACTATGAAACTAGCTTCCCAACTTAAGTGATTCTAGAACTTTATTTTATCTTTCTTTGTTTCGGAACTCAGCTTAGGTTTCAAACTTAGCTTTACAAATAAACTTAGAACTTAGCATTTCCCACTAGAACTACTTTACTTGTTAGTGATAGTTTGCGAGTACTTAAAGGGTACTCATGGCTTTGTCCATGGCTATTCTCATGGCCAGACTATGAAGAGGACTACCAAGAGGAAGGACAGCAGGACGGCTATGGTAACTTGGATCATCTCCCATCGTCAGCATTGCCTATGACACTAAAGATGGACCCCACCGCTATGCTATTTATTCCACTACTTGATTGTATTAAGACTGGATCATGAGATCCTTTATTTGTGTAACACCTTATTATGGTTTGTAATGGATGATGTACTGTGATATCCAATTTGTTATGTCTGGCAAAAATGGTAATCTTGGGATTGTGATGTATGGAATAACAGGCATCTGGGATTAAAAATCCAGGTGTTGACAAGTTGGTATCAGAGCCATCCTGACCATAGGAGACCCTAGTTAGAATGGACGTCCGAACAAAAACTTAGTTTCAAAAACCAAAGTGAGTATTTATGAAAACTATTTCCTCTCTTACCCTTGGGATTCTTTCTCTCAAAAAAATTCATGTTTCTCCAAATTCTTACATTACTACATAAAATCTTGACACACTTGGTCACTTCACTAACTTTCTCATCCTAAATTCTTATAGACGGAAGCTCAGTATAGCAAGTTCTACCAGTTGGGCAACAGAGGCCAACTGATTTTCGAGAGGGATCTTGATGCACTATCTGAGTACTTGGAGCGTCCGCATCCGGAATTCCTTGGAGCTCAACTCCCAGGTCCCCCAGGAGGAGATTTACGTTGGCCAGTAACTGCTTATCTTCGAGGCAAGATAGAGGCACCAACGCCCGGGAGGATTCAGTTCTCCGTGAGAGAGAACAACTAGCTAGATGAATTAGCCAGGGCAATGCATGAAGCTCTCGCCCGTCTTTGCGCACAGAATGTCAACCTAATCCAAGGAACCCGCTTTGTTCACTATGCAAGGCGTGATTCTATGTGAATGCCTCTGGAGTTGCCAAGTCACCCGGAGTTGAAGCGTCAAGTGGAGAACCTCGACTTCCTATTGTACGACCGGCATAAGGAATTGGACAATGCTAGAGAGTTCGCCAACAACAACCTCACCATTGCCGCTTAGAAGGCCCATACTTTCTCCCTGCTCGTCAAGGATCGTCAGTCACTTCGCCGTCAATGCGCAAAGAAGGATGGCACCATCGACCGTCTTCGCAAGAAGGTGGCCGACCTCAAGAAGATCATCAAGGAGTAGGAAGCTCAGCTTGCAGCAAAAGAAGAAGAGGAAGAAGGAGAAGATATCCAAGGGGATATTGACTCCTACCTCAGCAATGATGATGACTATCTGGAGGATGATGCCATGGACTTCCACACCGATGATGATGACTCCGACTTCATCGATGATGAGTAGATCCACTAGAGCACTATCGTAGAGTGAGGAGTATCGGTCCCATTGTATCTTAGCTTGTAGAATGGTTCTTAAAACCATTTGTTCTCCTTTTGATGTTGTGGTGTGTGTGAGTTTGTATCGTGTGCTTTGCTTGAATGAATGAAAAGAAGTTGGTTGGAAAACCTGAGTCAAACTCAAAGTTTTAGCTTATGACCACAAAACTATGAACCTTAGAACTTTCCCTCTTACCCCTTTATCTATCTCAATCTTCAGATGACTCGTGGAAACCAAGGAGGGAGCAGCTGATCGCAAGACCCAATGCTGCAGATTCTGCAGACTCTCATTGCAGACCATGAAGCTATTAGGGCAGAGCGCCAAGCCAATCTAGCCACCCTGCAGCAGATCGCCCAGATGGCTCACAACAATTAGAACCATGGAAATCAGGATCATCAGGGATCCAAGCTTAAGAATTTCCAGAATACCAATCCCCCAATCTTTAGCACTTCAGAGAACCCACTAGATGCAGATGATTGGTTGCAGATAATGGAGAACAACTTAGAATTCGCTAGAGTGGATGACAACGAGAAAGTTCTTTTGCCACCCACTATTTGGTAGGAGATGCAAGAGCATGGTGGAACAGCACACGCACAATGAACCATGGTCAAGTGATGACATGGTAAGCCTTCAAGATCAAGTTCAGCTGCACCCACGTGCCACAGGGTCTAGTCACCAGAATGAGAGATGAATTCAGAGAGTTAAAGCAGCGCAGAATGACTGTAGTGGAGTACTGTGACAGATTCTTGTCCCTCGCTAGGTATGCACCTGATGAGATCAACACGGAAGGAAAGAAGAAGGAGAGATTCCTGAACGGAATGCATGATGATATGCAGACTATTCTCGTCAACATCCGCTTCGAGGATCTCGAAGAGCTAGTCGACTCTGCCATTCAGATGGAAGGGAAGATTAATCAAGCAAACGACAACCGCAAGCGTCAGATGATGCACCAAGCTGGATCCAACAGTCACCCGAATTACCGTCCCAACCCTTCTGCGGGCTAGGCCCCGCGGAACAATCAACCCCCAATGTCTTGCCCAAGCTACCCCAACCGTAGCAGAGGAAATGTAAAGTCCGGAGGAAACAACAACCACCCCGGCAACTCAAGCAATTTCAACTATGCACCTCCCAAGCACAACAACAACAACAACACTGCACCCAGAACTGGAAGCAATGTTGTGCCTGTGGCAGCAAAAGACAAGTCTCAGATTACCTGTTTTGAGTGTGCGGTGAAGGGTCACTACTCCAATGAGTGTCCCAAGAAGATTGCCGTCACTGCCAATGTGAATGCCCTAGCTCAATAGCAGCGTCGTGTTCAACCCGGAAGAAGATTCCCCCTAGGGAACCCTCACAACCGCAATGGCTGTCTCTTCCACATGAACGCCGAAGAAGCCCAAGAAGCGTCAGATGTAGTGTTGGGTATGTTTTCTGTCAACTCAGTTTTAGCAAGAGTGTTGTTTGATTCTGGAGCATCGCGAAGAATTTGCATGCACTAGTAAGATTCACCCAACCAACTTGAAGCATGTCATGATAGTTCAAATCCCCGGTTCAACTACAAAAGCTAGAAAATTTTGCAAGGCTGTACCTATCAGGATACATGGGATAGATTTTTATGCCAATGTAATAGTACTTGGAACCAAAGGTTTGGAAGTAGTACTAGGAATTGATTGGGTGTCAAAGCATAAGGGATTGATTGACTGTGCTAAGAAAGCCATCACCATGACCAGTAGCTCTGGAATATCAGTAGAGCATGTATCTGAAACCTTACCTCGTCAATTCAAGTGTAACAAGAGTCTAGCCCTACCCACCATAGACCAAGTCAGAGTAGTCTATGAATACCTCGACGTATTCCCAAATGAATTGCCTGGTATGAACCCTGGATAGGGATATTGAGTTCATTATTGAACTAATCCCCAAAACCAGACCCATAGCCTAGAGACTCTATAGTATGAACCCCTCAGTATTAGTGGAACTGAAGAAGCAGCTAGATGCTATGTTGGCAACAGGCTTGATTTAACCAAGCGCATCCCCATGGAGATCACCCGTGTTATTCGTCGACAAGAAAGATGGAGGCAACCGTTTGTGCACAGATTACCGGAAGCTGAATGTTGTCACCATCAAGAACAAGTACCCACTGCCAAAGATCATGGATCTATTTGATCAGTTGACTAGTGCCAACGTGTTCTCTAAGATCGATCTTAGGACTGGTTATCACCAACTTAAGATTTGTGCAACGGATATTCCAAAGACTGTCTTTACTACTCGTTATGGATTATACGAGTATACGATCATGTCTTTTGGATTAACCAATGCCCCTACTTATTTCATGAATCTCATGAATAAGATCTTCATGAATTTTCTGGATAAGTTTGTCGTTGTGTTTATCGACGATATCCTTATCTACTCCAAGTCAGAAGAAGAGCATGAGCAACATCTGAGAATCATCCTTGAAACCCTTACAGAGCATCGGTTATATGCCAAGTTCAGCAAATGTGAGTTTTGGCTGAAAGAAGTAGGATCCCTAGGACATATTGTGTCTGCTAGAGGAGTCGTTGTTGATCCAGCCAAGATCAAAGATGTCGAATAATGGGAAGCCCCAACCACTCAAACCCAAGTCCGTGCATTTCTCGGATTAGAGGGATATTACCGCAAGTTCGTAGAAGGATTTTCGAGCATCGCAAAACCCATGACCCAATTGCTGAAGAAGGACAAGAAGTTTGAATGGACCGACAAATGTGAAGCAAGTTTCCAGGAGCTCAAGAAGAGATTGATTTCAGCCCCAATATTGATCATGCCAGATATAAAGAAGCCATTTGATGTGTATTATGATGCATCCAAGATTGGTCTCGGATGTGTATTGATGCAAGAAGGCAAAGTCATCGCGTATCTGTCTCGACAACTGAAGCAGCATGAGCAGAACTATCCTACCCATGATCTTGAGTTAGCAGCTGTCGTTTTAGCTTTGAAGAGATGTTGTCATTACCTTATGGGTAATCGCTATGAGATTTACTCATATCACAAAATCTTGAAGTATATTTTCATTCAGAAGGAGCTGAATATGAGGCAAAGGAGATGGATAGAGTTAATCAAGGATTATGACCTTGACATTCACTATCACCCCGGCAAAGCCAATGTGGTAGCGGATGCTCTTAGCAGATTGCCGTGTAGATTAAACACTATGATCAAGGAGAAGCAACCTAGTTTGCATGAGGAGTTGGAGCAGTTTAGAACTGAGCTAGTTAACAAAGGATTTTTAGCTAGCATTGAACTTAAACCCACTTTGATTAGCCAAATCAAGGAAGCCTAGAAGGGAAATGCAAGTATCGATAGAACCAAACGTCGTATTGGTACAAGAAAGGTACCTGGATTCACGGAAGATGAAGAAGGAGTCATGTGGTACAAGGGACGTATCTGTGTGCCAGCAGATTCGGAGCTGAAGCAAGTTATCATGCAAGAAGCTCATGATACTCTTTATTCTATCCACCCCGGAGGAACGAAGATGTATCAAGATTTGAAGGAGCAATTTTGGTGGCACAAGATGAAGAGAGAAATCGGAATCTACATCGCGAAGTGTGATATCTGTCAGAGAGTCAAAGCGGAACATCAAAGGCCCGCAGGACTATTGCAACCATTGCAGATTCTGGAATGGAAATGGGATTCCGTCGGAATGGACTTTATCACTGGTTTGCCTACTTCTAGTAGGGGAAATGACTCAATATGGGTCATAGTTGATAGACTATCCAAGGTAGCCCATTTTATACCTATCAAGACAACCTACTAGAGTTCGAAGCTAGTAGAGTTGTACATTGCTAGAGTCGTCAGTTTGCATGGAAGCCCCAAGACCATAGTATTTAATCGAGGAACCCAATTTACCTCGAGATTTTGGCAGAAAGTCTAAGAAGGATTAGGAACCAAGTTGAACTTCAGTACAGTTTATCACCCGCAAACCGATGGACAGACTGAAAGAGTCAACCAAATATTAGAAGATATGTTGAGAGCTTGTGTGTTAGAATATGGATCAAAATGGGAAGATTGCCTACCTTTCGCAGAATTCTCATACAAAAACAGTTATCAAGATAGTTTGCAAATGGCACCATTTGAGTTCCTATATGGAAGAAAGTGTCGTACCCCTTTGAATTGGTTGCAAGTAGGAGAGAGTCAGATTTTTGGACCCGACATCCTACGAGAAGCAGAAGAGAAGGTTCACAAAGTCCATGAGCACCTCAAGACCGCGCAATCCCGATAGAAGAGTTATGCTGACAAGAGAAGGAGAGACCTGACTTTCAATGTCGGAGATTTTGTGTATCTCAAGGTTTCGCCATTGAAAGGAACGCAACGTTTTAGTATGAAAGGAAAGTTAGCCCCCAGATATATCGGACCCTTCAAGATTCTGAACCGCCGAGGAGAAGTATCTTATCAACTGGAACTGCCAGAGGGGATGTTTGCCATCCACAATGTGCTCCGTATCTCGTTACTTCGCAAATGCTTAGAGTACCGGAGAAGACCGAAGTTTTCAAGAACATCGATCACTGAGCCGTTGATATCAACAAGGATCTGACATATCGTGAAGTGCCCATCCGTAACTTGGAGGAAGCTTACAGAACCACTAGGATCTGGAGTATCAAATTTCTCAAGATCCAATGGAGCAACCATACCAAAGAAGAAGCCACTTGGGAGCGAGAATATTACATTAGGACTGAGTTCCCAGATCTTTTTAGTTGCTAGTTTTCTTTCTTAAATCTCGGGACGAGATTTTGTTTAAGGGGGGAGGTTTGTAACATCCCAAAACTTTAATCCAAGGTTATCAAGATCCAAATCACCCAAATTAGGGTTAACAAAAACTTTTTCTCATTTAAAAGGATTAAGCATGCATATGAGTGTTGCATTAAATAGGATTTTTTTTGGAATGGCCATGATTGTTTGTTCTAATGGTTGTAAAATGACTCTAAGATGAATGCCACATCATCTAGATAATTCCCAAGAAAAAACCAAAGAAAAAGAAATCGAAAGGAATTAAATAAAGGAAATGGTCACTTTTGACATTTTAATCAACTAGCCCACTTTGGGTGTTCCTAGTACTCAAATTCAAACATAAACAATTGTGGATCTTTGCACCCCTTTCTAGTACAAGTAGAGATGTGCCAAGGCCCACTTTGTGATCTTCCAAAAACATTCAAACTCCAATTTTAAATGATATTTGAAAATGAAATCTAATTCATATGTATAGATCACCCTATTTCAAAACATCTCAAATAAACTCCATTTAAAAATCCCAAGCAACCAGAGATGCTTAAGCATGTGAAAAACCACTCCACCAAATTTCATTTCAAAATTCCAAATTTAAATTCTTGCGGCCATTTGATCAAACACTTGGTGGGCAGAATCAAACTGGGCTAACTATCACTGTTTTTTATCAAATTTTGTCGACCCATTTGAACCGAAATCAATGCCCTTGTCTCCCCTAAACCCAACAAGTCCATCAAGGACCTACCAAATGGCCTAGGGCAAAAGTGCACCGCCACCCCGAGGCCATGCTCGCCGACCAAACGTGCACAGCCCGCAGGAGACCACCAGCCCCTCTCCGCCGGTCCAGGAAGCAAGGCGTGACCTCACCGCCATCCACGGTCCACCCCACGACCACTGCCATCCCCTGGACCACCGAGGACAACCCCCGCACTAACCTCTCTGCGCCATGCAATCGCGTGCTAGAGCGTCGTCCCCGCCAAAGCGCCACACGCTGCGCCTCGACCACAGCCCGTGCACGCCGCTCCTCCTTGACCACCTCACCCCGCAAGACACGCTCGTACCCCGCCGCGTGACCCACAGTCGCCGGTAACCACGTCAAGAACTGCCTCTGTCTCCCAGAGCGCGAGACGCTCCCAACCGCTATCCACCGTCCCTAGCACCACCAATACTTCCTATCTTACCTCTAGGGAACCGCCCACCGTCCGCCTACCTCGCCCACGCCGATATTCCTCTGTGCCGTCATCACCGACAAGCTCCGCCCATGCTTCTCTGCCACCTCGCCGCGCCTATATAAGAGAGCCCTCCCAGCACGAATTCATCCCACATTCACACTCCCCTCTCACCACTAGTCCTTCCGAACCTCTCGCTGGAGCAGCTCGAGTAGCCAGCCGCCGGAATTTCACAGAAGGTAGGCGCAGTAGAGGAGCAGACGCCCCCGTCGATTTCGTCCACCCCCGGAGCTGCCACGACTTTGCTTAAGCCCGCCGTCGTCTCCACGTTCGTTTGCCTGCCTCGCCGCACTCGCTAGAGCCCTGGTACGCCCCCACTGCACCCCCGCCACATAGCTAGGTTTTCGTCTTGCCGACGACGTGTTCGTCATCGACGACGACCGTGAGTCGTTGATCTAGTTCTAATCCTACGGTCCACACTGCCCCGTACCGCTTCGCTTTTAATGATCCACTGACAAGCGGGATCCCCCTGTCAGCAGTCCTCAGCACCACGGAGTGAATCTGGGCCGGCCCAATTAATTTCCTGCGCTGGCCCTGTGATTCAAATTAGGATTTTTTTTAGACTTAAACTAGAATATGTCCCTTAGTTTGAAAATCAATTCAGAGAGTTTTACAAATCCAAATTAGATGATTCCAATTTTGTTGGAAAGTTAATGAAAATCCCTATGCCATCTCGTTGGATTTAAATCATTTAGAGGTATAGATCTCTCCTAGCTAAAATAACAAGACAAAAGCTTTTTCACATTCAAACATTTTTATAAAATTAACCATAATAGCTTTTGAGTTGATTCCAACTCTCAAAATCACATTTAACCATACCTATCTGAATATGTAATAATATTAAGGTTTGCATGCAGTGACTTTGGACTAGTACCAAAATAATGCTCTATAGGCATTTCTAGTCACTTTAAATCATTAAATATTAAACTTAAACTTATTAAAATGTGATCTAACCTTTAAATCACATTCCCATGCATTAGAATATGTGGTGATGACATGTGTCCATATGATCCCCTATTTTAATTGGAGAATATTAAATCTTAGTTATTTTCAATGAGTAGAAATTACTTTTCCCAAATAAAATAAAAGAAACTAGTTATTAAACCTTGTGATGTTTGTGATGATAATAGATCATCAAATGTGTGCCTTAGTGTGCTAAATATACTAGTTAAGTATTGTTTGGTTATTATGTATCTCGTATGTATTTATAGACGATAGTACCGACCAAGCTTACGAGGAGGAGGAGTTCTACCAAGAAGAGGAGGAAGAGAATTTCAACCACTACACTACCCAAGGCAAGCTATTATTTGCAAGCTAACACTTGCAAGTATTATACTTAGCAAGCCATCATTAAAAATGCAAGCTAACCCTTGCAAGCTAGAGGACCTAAGCAAGATGCCTTAAGCAGGATTTGGTTATACATTTTTGACTTATACCATCCCAAGTCTTATTTACAAGCTTCACTTTCTTTTACTTTACCAAAGTTTCTTACTTGTTTATAGATAGCATAAAGAGTATAAAACTTGGCCTATCTAGTTAGAAGTAGATGTCATTCTATGGCATGAGATTGATCTTAGAATCCCACTTTAGTGAACACTCTTAACTAAGTAGTTTAGAGCCAAACCAAAAACTTGGTCACTTTAGATGGGAGTACTTGGTGAAAATGACTTGTGAAAACCTTGGAATGATGAGTCATTCTATTGAGATGTTTTGACATGTGTTGAGAAACCCAAATGGTTTATGATGATGAAAATGTTGAGGCATGAGCCTTAGCCCCTTTTATAAAAACTGATGGTTGGGTTTGGATGCGATACCATTCCAATTTTACCGTATAACCACAATACCTGAATTGGGTAAGTCTTAGCCGGAAGTTTATATGCATTAGTATTAGTTCCCTTGTAGGAGAGGTTTGAGCTGAGGCTACCTCTCAATGTTGTCCACCTATGTAGTGCCCAGGATGAGAGATAGTCATGGCTGGGAGGCCAAGCTCATAGGAGAGGTGCTTATACTAGAGTGTGTAAAGGAAAGGTTATGTTTGATTATCTGCATACTAAGTATGATGATTTAGGGTTATCCCTGACAGATGTATCCAATTTTGTGGTGAAAGTGTATCACCTTTGCAGAGTGTCAAACTATTCGAATAGCCACGTCCGAAGTTATGGACAGTTCGAGTGGCCATACTGTTCCGTTGTGAGATGTTTTCAAAATGACTGATGAAATGAATGATGAATCTTGACTTGACCCCAACAAGGTTGTGACTATGAAACTAGATTCCCAACTTAAGTGATTCTAGAACTTTATTTTATCTTTCTTTTTTTCTGAACTCATCTTAGGTTTCAAACTTAGCTTTACAAATAAACTTAGAACTTAGCATTTCCCACTAGAACTACTTTACTTGTTAGTGATAGTTTGCGAGTACTTAAAGAGTACTCATGGCTTTGTCCCTGGCTATTCTCATGGACAGACTATGAAGAGGACTACCAAGAGGAAGGACAGCAGGACGGCTATGATAACTAGGATCATGTCCCATCGTCAGCATTGCCTGTGACACTGAAGATGGACCCCACCGCTTCGCTATTTATTCCGCTACTTGATTGTATTAAGACTGGATCATGAGATCCTTTATTTGTGTAAGACCTTATTATGGTTTGTAATGGATGATGTACTGTGATATCCAATTTGTTATGTCTCGCAAAAATGGTAATCATGGGATTGTGATGTATGGAATAACAGGCATCTGGGATTAAAAATCCAGGTGTTGACATATCATGAATCAGTGCAAAGAAGAAGTCTTTGGATAAGGGTGGTATTCAAGATCTGACAACTCAGAGAGAATGACAGTAAGAAGTCGAAAACCCGTAGGGAAATTCATGAACCAAGGAGGATCCGCAGCTGGTATCCGTAGCTGGTATCCTAGCGGTGTAGAGAAGTAGGTCATCTTTGTGTAATTTAAAGAGTATAAAACTTGGCCTAAGTTAAGTTAGACCTAAGGAAGTACGAATATAAAGATCGTCTTTCGAGATGCTTCGTTAAAACGGACTGACCAAAGCGAAAATGTTCAAAAGGTTAGAAGTAATACAAATAGTGTCGGAAGATTCATTTCGGAGATCCACAATTTTGTGGTTATACCGTAGATTCTTTCGTGAGACCTTCCAGAGGTAAAATGTAAGCTGGACAGAGACCAATACCTTAACTAATGGGTATTATACATGTAGTTTATAGACCATTAGGAAACCCCAAGGGGGAGAGTAAACAATAAACACTCAAGTGTTGTTCTCTAACTTTCTGACTAAAGGTTGGAGAAGAACTACTAAAGTTATGATGAGGTTAAGCCTTATTCTCTTAAGGTCATACGAAATCATATGCATGAGAGTACTCTCTACAGTATGTCTGGATGAAGGATTGAAGTATACATAACAACTTAAACCCAGTGGCTGGTTTAAGGAGAACACAACTGGTAAGTTGTCCTTAAAGAGTAGTAGGAAAAGCCTGATTGGAATGGACTAAATGTGTCTCAAACCAATCCTATGTAAAAATTTAAAGACATAACCAGGGGATTGTAGTACAAAGAATTTATACTACCTATTGGAAACGATAGTTGAACGTTGCCAAGTATGAAGTGGATTCATGGAAAAAGATCTGGATACGGGATACCCCAATTATTCCCAAATATGATCACCGTGGAGTTGAGTAACGTCGTGGGCAACACCAGTCAATACCTCATTCTGAAACGCAAGAGAGTACGAACTTCAGGGACGAAGATTATTTTAAGGGGCAAAGTCTGTAACACCCTAGCATTAGAGCTTAGAAATAAGCTGAACACAGGTGTGTGCATTGCATTCATGCATAGAAAATCCGAATAATTTTCGCGCTTTTAAATAAAACTTGTCAAAGTGATTGAAGCTTCTCTTAACTTTGTGGAACTGAAGTAGATCATCAAGTTGACTACGATAAGTTTCAATATGACCTTTGCTAAAACCTTATCTTTGGGTAATATAATTTGATCTAACGGTAGATCAAATATAATAAAACTAAGTAACAAGACACTACTTAATAAGGAGTACTTGATCTTCTAGAGATCATTATATGGTATTCTATATCACAACTTAAGGATGAATAGTTAATCTTCTAAAAATGATATCAAGGTATTACCTACAACAAACCCTGAATACCAAGTTAAGTATATACCTTAAGTAAAGCAAAACCATAACTAAATCTTGATATACTTGCTTGCCATAGTTATTTCTACCATGGGTATCATGGTAGTTCTTAAACATTAAATCTTATCACAAATAGAGTTGAAAGGGAAGTCCAGCTTATTTAACCAAGTCCTAGGGATAATTTATCATCAAAGTTGGGTGATCAATTATTGACTTAGCATATATTGACCTTTAGCTTTGACCTATTATAGTAACCTTCCAAAGGCCTGAAGTAATTTAATAAGAAAGAGGAACTAGATATGGTTGAGTGTACCATCATCAATGGAATGTGATCCTTAGTGGAGAGCAAACCATTGGATGTTGGAGGAGTTAACTCACTCATGAGTTAACTAGAAGAAGTATTTAAACCCAAGAGTTTAGATAGTAATTATGGAGTTACAAGTAAGCTAGTAGTATTAGAATATCCAATGATAATCTTGTTAAGTCAAGTAGGTATAAACTTAAAAGTAAGTTGCCCTAACAAGATAACTCTTATAGAGAGAGAGGTACAATTCTATTATTAAGTGTTAATGGATCTTGATCAAACAATTAGAAGCTTAATCTAAGCATGATCAAGGATTGGTGATCATCATTCCCAAGTCAATTGAGGATGGATGCTCAGGTGTTGAAGTAGGGTTGTGAGTATACTAAATTAGGCAAGCCATGGAAGTAGATGTAAGGTGAACATAGAGGAGTTAATAGATGGAGTTAGTAATAGCTACATTGATAGGTGCATCAATGGTAGTTAATTAAGAGGAGTTGTATACTAGGAGTAATAATGGAGTAATGTTGAAGTGGCATGACCATGTCATCATATGACGATGGATATGGTGGAGTAAGATGATTGTCTTATTCAAGAAGATGTGATCTTTGTGAATAAGATAAGAGAGATATATAGAGTATATTTAGGAAAGGAATTCCTTATGTAAAGATAACCATAGGGAGGTATTAAGGTAAGGATTCTTTAGAAGCCTTAACCAACAATATATCAAGCCATGACAAGACCCATGTCTACTTTGTTATTCAAAACCCTAGAATCAAATGCATAGTGAAACCATTTCCTATTCCTAGGTAACTATTGAACAATACCTCTTGGACAACTAAAGCTTCTAAGAGGTAAATAGAGAACCAAGTGAGAGTTTGAGAAGCCTTGTCCAGCTGATTACCTTAAACCCTAATAGAAACTTAGTCTCATAGGATTATTAAGATCACATTCTGAAAGCAATCCCAATAATCACTTTTAGTTGAGATGTTATTCAGGATCATAAAACATGGTGGAAATATGTCTAACCTTAGTATTAATCCATAACTATATTTGAACAAACATCAGCATTTCTCCACCAATTATTAATATTGATTCATGATGACTTAACCAAGATTGTTCTATGGTAATTCTAAACACTACAAATCAAGTATAATTGGATTTGGTGAAATCACCAAATAGGTAGAACCATGGAATTCAAATCAACATATTATAAACCCAGGATTTAAACCAACATCTAATATGGTTATTAAAAGAGGTTAAATATACATATATTCCATGACTCTCACTCACCATCATAAATAATTAGCCTCTTGAACCACTACTAATATATTATTTTAGTGGTAATATAAATCATTTCTATAAGATTTTCTTATAGGAAGTAAACCCTAAAACCCTAAATTATATTTACTTTATTAAATAAAAGAATGTTGCATATAATAACATATTTTTTATACACCACAATAAATGTAGAGAAATTGGTTATAATTAACCTTTAGCATAATATCCATGTCTTACAAATATTCTGGATATTTAAATCCTTGTAGAAATAAAAGTGGAAGAGAAATTGTTAATAGAAAGAAGGCAGATTTTAAAGATAGAAAAATGGGGAAAAAACTAAAAAAGAAGTTTCTGGCCCGTGGCCCAATCCTCCTCGTGTCTATTTGACGCTCGTGTGCAGTAGCAACAGACCGTCTCACCAGCTTTGAGGCATCCCATCTGGCCCATGTGCAGCCTGCTGTCGGCCCATACCTCTTCGACCTTCTATTCTCGTCGTCTTCCTCGTGTCGACGTTGACCTCCCGATGCGGCGAAGCAGCTCGCTGGCAGTCGCGTCGCCGTCGATCGCGCCAAGATCCGCGCTACCGTCCCTGGCCGTCTATAAGAACCCCACGACGCCGCCGATGAACACTAGCTTCCTCTTTCTCCCCAAATCCCTCTTTGGATCTAACCCTAGCTGCCAGGTCTTGCCGCAGCCAAGCGCCATGGTTAGTAGAGGTCGTCCCAGAGACCGTGGAGTGGTCCAGAAGAAGCGCCATCGTGCGTAGATCATCTGAGAAGGACGCAACGCCAAGGGGAGCTCAGAGATGATCGAGTTTTGTTGTTCCCTTCCGCCGTGGTTTGTCGGAAATTCCGTCATATAGCACTCCTCCGACCGCGCCTGTCCTCACCGGCACCACCACTGCAATCTAGGTGAGCTATTGGTGCTCAGGCATTGCTCAATCCTCCTCCTCTTGCTCTAGGTTGCTCTACCGCCGTTTACAGGTCATTGCCGCTGCCGTTCACCGTCGCAATGGCTACTCCGACGACCATTTGCTAGCGGCGACACCACCCCGAGGTCCACCTTGGTCTCCTCTATCACACCATGACCTCGATGCAACCTTGCAAGCCCCACATCATAGGGTCCGTCATCGACTGGGAGGATTCCTCCATTGATGACGTCATCGTGACCTCATCCCCAGACCCACCATTAGTTTGACTTGGGTCAAGTGCTGAGGTGGTAACCAACGTGGTCCAAACCCCACCTGTCTATGACCCTGGGTAGAATAGGACCTGGTGTGAAAAGTTTTCTCTATTAGTAAATAGATAAAACAATATAGGTTTATATATAAGTACATTTTAGGAATTTGGGAAAATAGTTAAATCTTAAAAAATGAATATCTTTTGTTTTATAATTCAAAAAAATATATATAATATATCAAAATGTTCAGAAAAATAAACTCTATATTATAAAATTATTATCAAATATTATTATGTTAACTATTGAATTAATTATTATTTAATAAAGATATTATAAGTAATAATACTTTGCAAACTCATATTTTATTATTGATAAATAAGAAAAATATAAATAATATACTAAAATTCTTGGAGAATTAAGGACTAAAATTTAAAAATATAAAATTAAAATATAATATTACTTAACTAAGTATTTATTATTTATTTAGTATTTATAAGTAATTAAAATTTATAAAAAATCATATCTTATAATATACCAAAATGATCACAAAAATGAAATCTACACACTAAAAGTATCCACTCTCACCTTTAAAGTGAAATAAAAGGTAAAGGTCTAATAAATCTCATTTTAAACCTTTTCTTTTATTTAAATTCTTTAAAAATATATAATTCTTTACTATTGCCTTTAGTATTGTTTGTTTAAAGTCTAAAAATGTAGTAGCAAGTCAATTAATGTTTAAGTGAAGTTAAAATAGGTCAAACCATTTTAAAATTTATCTACTAAAACTATTGTCTCAAATTAGGGTATTTAGTTTTCCTAAAAGATTTTTACCAATTAAAAATGAACTAAAATGGTATATTGTTTATCACAAGAATCCTATGCACTTGTAACGTCACCAAACTTTTATTTACTAATTCTTTCCCCAGTTTGAGAAAACCACTTAAAGATTTAAACCAAATTCCAAAGTACTTAAAGTAATACCTATTATTTACTTATTAAGTATAACCATTGATTTTAAGATAGAAAGGTAAATGCATTCACTTATACTATGATTATTTAATGTAATAATATTTTCCTCTTTAAATAATCTTAGCTAATAATAAAACCTTAAAGAGTTAACCTTAAGTTGTAATTCTTTTTACTTTGTAAAAGTAATCTTTCCTCAAGAGTTATTCTTTTAAGAAACATTAAAAGTAATGCTTAAACACTTCTTTAAAATGCTCTACTTGATTCTCAATCTTGCTTAAGGAATGTTTCAGATACCATAACTCAATTGAGTGCTTTAGTATTGCATATACCTGTTGTATTTACTTATTCTTTCACACACATTCCCACAAGCCTTAATAAGATCCACAAATGTGAAACTGAGATAAAACTGCAACACATTCCTAAGACCTCATCACAAACTCCAAACGCTAGATCAGATACGGCTATTCCAGGGTTTCGCATTTATCAAATTGCATTACATTACTTATGCATTGTTGCATCTTGCTTCTTTAAACATTAGTCCTTACCAAACCAATGATGCTACTTACAGAATTTGGATCTTCTAATATCTCGAAGACCATGAGTGCATAATCTTGCAATCACAAAAGGCAAGTTCACAACTTGCTCATGTCCTTTGATTATTTTCTATGCTTGTAACTCAATTGTTTCATCACCTGCATTTGAAAAAAGTCAAAAACACTATTTTCACAATTAACTGGAAATATCGGTTACTGATCCAGGGTATCAGCTAATCTATCATAACTAGAAATGGAAATGCCATTATACAGTAATGTATGATCTAGGACTTAACAACCAATGTCGCGAGTGATTCTAGCGCCATATATTATGCGTCAACCATAAGACTTGGAATGGGACGGTAAACTCAGTTGTATGTTCTCCCTTTCGCATGGACGGATGACCTTATTATGAGGCTGTTGATTTCTCGTGGAGTTCCAGAGAATCCAGCACATGGGTGGGACCCCTTATCTCCTCGCAAGCTAGGTGTCTAGATTATCTGTGAATCTCTGACTGGGTCTGAGTTCACCATAGTTGATGGTGACCACTAGACATAGCTGCGTACGGAGTCTTCGAGAGGCTACCCAAAGAGTAACAGTGGTAGTTGTCTCAGGGGATCGTGTATCATGCAGGATCACGGAGAGGGGCTTGTTCGTCTGCGGTACCAAAGTTGGCAGGCCAGCGCATGGCGGTACCTAATTTGCCTGAAATTACCGCATTTCGAAAAGTTGGGCCGCCAACTACCGAGAGGGGCCATTTCGATGCAAACTCGTCTCATCCCTACCAAATCCGAACATGCCGTGAAACTGCCCCGTGAAGTAGACAGTCGGGACCCTCATGTCAGTAATATTTCCGTGACGCGAGCGCCAACGCGGCAACCACGTAGGTGAAACGAGATACTAAAGGAGCATGGTGTGTCGACCAAATTCACAAATCCACCCCTAGATCTCTGCTAGCACCGGTGGCGCGGAATCCACCATCCAGGCAGGACGATTCCTTCGGACATTTGACTTCTGGGGCCAAGTTGCTGCGCCCAGTTGCTGCGCCGAGTCGCTGATACCGAGATCCAATGGCACATGCCGTAGCCACCGTTGTGAGGCTCTAGTCCGCCTCCACCGCTGACGAGACGAGCAGTTCGAAGGATGGCAGATCCTACTATCAAGGAAGAAGAAGTTCTGGTTACAAGTCGGTGAGCTACCCTTCTCTTTGCTATTTGCACTAATTATAACTGCTATGTGGCTACTGAAACTCAAATTGTTTGTTAGCCCAATGCTGACAAACATATTTTGTCCACAGTTTTCTGTCAAGTAGGATATGCGCGGACCCCCTTACCTGGTTACGGTAGTCCTCTACAGGTACGACTCTAAGGGCAAGAGATATGGAAACCATTTTTTCACGATGGAAGAAGCGCCTGCGCAGATCTGCACTATATCTGGTATGGTTGATGTTCTGTGTAATCATGCTGAATTATGGCCAAAGCAGACTGCAAAGTTCAGCTTCATGGATGAACGTGGCATCATGGTTCCTATAACGTGTGATAATCAGCTAATTGGGTTGATGAAAAGGTATTCTTCGGCTGCCATGTTTGACCTGAAATGTCATGTACTGGATGTGGAAGCTGCTGCAACTGGGAGTCGCCCTTCTATTCTTGGATAGGGTGATTGCTCGAACCCAATTAGCTCCTGGTAAGCAAAGGTCGCTTGGGGTTCGCATGTTTGTGCTGAATTGTAATTTTTGTTTTATTTACTCTGTAGATATTGGGCAGTTATGCAACAGTCTTGTTTCTTTGATAGGAAGCGCCGCAAGGTTAGAAACATGACTGTCGAGTCAGCCATTTTACTGCCCGAAGAAATTAAAAACGAGTGGAAAGATGATGTTGGACATGATTCTGGTGCCCATTGTCCCGGCGATGCAGAGTACGTGAAGCTAAGAAAATTGGCACCAAGGAAGAGGAAGAAGGCAGGAAATGAAGAAGCCAGTGGACGTGAAGGCTTGGCACCAAGGCTGCAGAAGAAGGCTGCTGGCAATGAAGATGCATAGTAATGTGTTGAACTTGAACCTATATATGTAATTCTGTTAAATTCTGGAGCTCTGTGTGTGGCACGTTGCTGGGCGAAACAATCTACCCACGTTCTCTGAGTAAAATGTACAGCGACTTAGGGTTTGGAAACGCCTGAGTCAGTAGTTGAATCCGAAATTGTGATTGTGCCACTGCTATCTGAAAATAAGGATCCACTGGTTCCACGATTGCTGAGGGGAAGGAGGTCTCCAAATACGATGGAATGTAAGTGGCACAAAAATAAATTATTTAAGCTGTCACACTCCATGAAGCAGCAACTTATTTCAGATGTTGCACAACGATGTGGCAACATAAACAGCTATGTTCTCACCAATAATGCCCAGATGAGGAGGAAATCGGTACCACTTTCTGGCCTAATCTTGAGCCCGTCTATCTCACCGCCTCTCTGCTCCTGCATCCCCTGCATCTGGCGAAGCTCCCGGATCTCCAGTAACCGGGTGTACGTTCTTCCACTTTATAAATTGTGGTTGTGTCAATTGCATGCGGCCAAATCCACGTAGATTACATTTAAACAAACCACCAATGTCAAAATACACAAGTAGAAAAGGGGTCTTTGGTCCACGCTCACATTCCCAAACCGGGACAGAGATCTAAATCGAGGCAGAAATTGATCTAAATCACAAATTCTTCCACAAATTAATCGAGACAGAGATCTAAATCGAGGCATTTCATTAATTCAACCACAAATTATTCTAAACAAAGGTGCGATTTCACATCCTACATTAATGCAACCACTCGTCAACAATTTCACTTCCGCTGTCGTTGTCCTCCGAGCCACCGGCTTCCTCGTCGTTGTCGGGTGGAACCTCCACGATTTCCGCATTGTACGCGAGACAGAGCACCTTTCGCTGCGAGCAGCGGCAATGACGGTGAACTTGGTCCGTCCAGGGACGGACCAGAAGCTCTCCCGCCCTTCTCGGTTGCGGATATCCCGGTGCACCACGCGCCCGTAAACGATGTGGTTGCCAATCTTGGCCTTCCGCTCCTTGAATAGCACCGGCCAGTACGGGCTGGCCGTCGCGTACCCAGGTAGCGCCCTCTTCCACGCGGGCATCTGGCGGCGACGCTCCCCGATTTCGCTTTCCATCACAGCTCCACCGTGGACGAGGAGCGGAGCCACCGGCACCGCCGCATAGCTGATGCGCCATCCGTGGGGCACCGTCGTGGCCGGCGGCGCGAGGATGTCGAAGTGCGCGAACATCACCACCTCGTAGACGTGGGCATCTCCATGGTGGCGCGGTGGAGATTAGAGAGGGAGCGAGGGGGTGGACGACGAAGCGACAGTGCGGTGGAGATTGGAGAGGGCGAGGGGATGGGCGACGAATCGACGTGCTGTGGTGCCTCCTATTTGTACACGAGGATGATGAAGCGACGGGCGGAATATCCAAGGGGCATTGGTCAGACAAAAGGAAGTAATGCAGGGTTAAGACAGATTACTGGGCGACCAATTTTTTTACTCCCAGGACTCCAGGGCCAATAGTTCAGACCGCTAGGTCAACAAGTACAACTATTAACACTTAAAAAAGGCACGAAGCTTAAGCTAAATAGAACTAGTTATCACACATCTCCTTGATCTTCCTAATCTTAGCCCTATGCGCATCTTCCTGCGATAGCAAGGATCGAATCGTCTGCTCCTTCCTTTTAGCATCTTCCTTGCACAGCTTCAATTGTTTCTCTGCATCTTTCCTCATGCACTTGTCAATACTCGTAGTTGTGAACTGTAGGACTTTGGCCTAGTGAAGATCCTTCCTTGCTTGAGTCAGTTCTTGCTCTGCTTTAGCCTTCAGGGCCAACGCCGCGTCCCTTTCCTTCTCGACTTTGCTAACCTTGTCTTCCACCCCCATGAGATCTCGCTTATGCTTAGTCGTGTCAACTGGTTCCCATAGCTTCATCTCAACACTGTCAAGAAGTGAGCTGAATGTGGATTCTTTCAACTCAACAGTCATTTCCCATAGTTTGTCCAGCGTTTTCTGCATCGATTTGGGCCACCCTGGATCTACCCATTTGACAACACCACAACTTCCGCCTCGCATCATTGCACGATGTCCTTGACACCGTAGAAACCTCCTGCCTGCGTTTCGTCCTTCGAACGCTACAAATTTAGCGGGCACATATCCATGTTTACATAGCAGAGGACTGTCTTCATCCGCTAAATCGTGATAGTCGGCATCATACATCGTCTGGTTGGCCTAACACATCATACGCGCATGAGTAAACGGAGTAGATCTGGCTCAAAAAATAGATAACTGGCCAGGGATGATAGAGATAGAGATGATACGACTCACATCAAAATCATTGTCCCTGTCGTCATGACGCGTTTCCTCGCCGTCTCCCCTTGAACCCATGGCGAGAGGGGAGGGGGGTGGCTGCCGGAGAGGGGATTGGGATGGAGGCGCCATTGGCCTGCGGCTACGGCGGGATGGGAGTGAAGTGGGGAAAGTGGCTTCGAGGGGAAGGAAGAGAAGTACGGGGAGGAAGAGAAGTAATGGGGACGTGACACTGGGATATGGACCACTCAACTCGTGAGTCGTGACGCTCGCAATAGGGGAGCCCCCGGTGTTGCCAGTTTGACCAGAGAAAGCGTGGCCAATCATGCCGCAGAACAGACTACTCACGGATCGATCTCACGAAAACCATCCCAATCGTCTAGGCGCCCTGATCGAACGGTATGTAACAATCGTCAAGCATAACAACTGTGTTAGGGCGTGCCTTCTAGAAGACTCGGTCTAACGCTAAGGTTAGGGCTCTCCTAAGGTTAATTAGGATCCATATGCGGTTTATGAAAAGAAAATGCATGCAATGACACTGGTAGATCCATATGTGGTTTGTGAGAAGAGCACACATGAAATGACACTCGTGGATCCATGTGTGGTTAATGAGAAGAACACACATGCAATGACACTAGGTGTGGTTCATGATATGGTTTGTGAGAAGAACACACATGCAATGACTCTAACTGTGATTCATGAGAAGAACACACATGCAATGACACTAGTGGATCCATGTGTCGTCTCTAGGAAGAACACACATGCAATGACACTGGTGATATGTGGTTTGTGAAAAGAACATACATGCAATAACTCTAACTATGGTTCATGAAAAGAGCAGACATGCGATGACTCTAACTGTGGTAAATGAAAAGAGCAGACATGCAATGACACTGGTGGATCCATGCGTGGTTAATGAGAAGAACACACATGCAATGGACTCTAGTGCGTCCATGTGGTTTATGAGAAGAACACACATCCAACGAACTCTAGTGGATCCATATGTGGTTTGTGAGAAGGACACACATGCAATGACACTGGTGGATCCATGTGTGGTTCATGGGAAGAACACACATGCAATGACACTGGTGGATCCATGTGTGGTCTGTGGGAAGAACACACATGCAATGACACTGGTGATATGTGGTTTGTGAAAAGAACAGACATGCAATGACTATAACTGTGGTTAATGAAAAGAGCAGACATGCACTCACACTGGTGGATCCATGTCTGGTTAATAAGAAGAACACACATGCAATGACACTGGGTGTGGTTCATGTTATGGTTTATGAGAAGAACACACATGCAATGACTCTAGTTGTGGTTCATAAGAAGAGCATACATGCGATGACTCTAATTGTGGTTACGGAAAAGAGCAGACATGCAATGACACTGGTGGATCCATGTGTGGTTAATGAGAAGAACACACATGCAATGAACTCTAGTGGGTCCATGTGGTTTATGAGAGGAACACACATCCAATGAACTCTAGTGGATCTATATGTGGTTCATGGGAAGAACACACATGCAATGACACTGGTGGATCCATGTGTGGTTCATGGGAAGAACACACATGCAATGACATTGGTGGATCCATGTGTGGTCTGTGGGAAGAACACACATGCAATGACACTGGTGATATGTGGTTTGTGAAAAGAATAGACATGCAATGACTCTAACTATGGTTAATGAAAAGAGCAGACATGCTATGACACTAGTGGATCCATGTGTGGTTAATGAGAAGAACACACATGCAATGACACTGGGTGTGGTTCATGATATGGTTTGTGAGAAGAACACGCAGGCATTGACTCTAGCTATGGTTCATGAGAAGAGCAGCCATGCGATGACTCTAACTATGTTTCATGAAAAGAGCAGACATGCGATGAAATCGGTGGATCCATGTGTGGTTGATGAGAGGAACACACATGCAATTACACCGGTGGATCCTTCCGTGGTTTGTGAGAATAACACACATGCAATGACACTGGCGGATCCATATGTGGTCTGTGAAAAGAACACACATGCAATGACGCTGGTGGATCCATGTGTGGTTCATGTGAAGAACACACATGCAATGACACTAGTGGATCCATGTGTGGTCTATGGGAATAACAAACATGCAATGACACTAGTGATATGTGGTTTGTGAAAAGAACAGACATGCAATGACTCTAACTGTGGTTCATGAAAAGAACAGACATGCGATGACTCTAACTGTGGTTAATGAAAAGAGCAGACATGCAATGACACTGGTGGATCCATGTGTGGTTAATGAGAAGAACACACATGCAATGAACTCTAGTGAGTCCATGTGGTTTATGAGAAGAACACACATCCAATGAACTCTAGAGGATCCATATGTGGTTTGTGAGAAGGACACACATGCAATGACACTTGTGGATCCTTGTGTGGTTCATGGGAAGAACACACATGCAATGACACTAGTGGATCCATGTGTGGTCTGTGGGAATAACACACATGCAATTACACTAGTGATATGTCGTTTGTGAAAAGAACAGACATGCAACGACTCTAACTGTGGTAAATGAAAAGAGCAGACATGCAATGACACTAGTGGATCCATGTGTGGTTAATGGGAAGAACACACATTTAATGACACTTGGTGTGGTTCATGATATGGTTTGCGAGAAGAACATGCATGCAATGACTCTAGCTGTGGTTCATGAGAAGAGCAGACATGCGATGACTCTAACTGTGGTTCATGAAAAGAGCAGACATGCGATGACACTGGTGGATCCATGTGTGGTTCATGGGAAGAACACGCTTGTAATGACACTGGTGGATCCATGTGTGGTCGACACTGGTAATATGTGGTTTGTGAAAAGAACAGACATGCAATGACTCTAACTGTGGTTAATGAAAAGAGCAGACATGCAATGACACTGTTGGATCCATGTGTGGTTAATGAGAAGAACAAACATGCAGTGACACTGGGTGTGGTTCATGATATGGTTTTTGAGACGAACACGCATGCAATGACTCTAGCTGTGGTTCATGAGAAGAGCAGACATGCGATGACTCTGATTGTGGTTCATGAAAAGAGCAGACATGCGATGACACCGGTGGATCCATGTATGGTCTATGAGAGGAACACACATGCAATGACACCGGTGGATCCTTACGTGGTTTGTGAGAATAAAACACATGCAATGACACTGGTGGATCCATATGTGGTCTGTGAAAAGAACACACATGCAATGACACTAGTGGATCCATGTGTGGTTCATGGGAAGAACACACATGCAATGACACTGGTGGATCCATGTGTGGTCTGTGGGAAGAACACACATGCAATGACACTAGTGATATGTGGTTTGTGAAAAGAATAGACATGCAATGACTCTAACTGTGGTTCATGAAAAGAGCAGGCATGCAATGAATCTTACTGTGGTTAATGAAAAGAGCAAACATGCCATGACACTGGTGGATCCATGTGTGGTTAATGAGAAGAACACACATGCAATGAACTCTAGTGGATCCATGTTGTTTATGAGAAGAACACACATCCAATGAACTCTAGTGGATCCCTATGTGGTTTGGGAGAAGGACACACATGCAATGACACTCTTGGATCCATGTGTGGTTCATGGGAAGAACACACATGCAATGACACTGGTGGATCCATGTGTGGTATGTGGGAAGAACACACATGAAATAACACTGGTGATATGTGGTTTGTGAAAAGAACAGACATGCAGTGACTCTAACTGTGGTTAATCAAAAGACCAGACATGCAATGACACTGGTGGATCCATGTGTGGTTAATGAGAAGAACACACATGCAATGACACTTGGTGTGGTTCATGATATGGTTTGTGAGAAGAACACGCATGCAATGACTCTAGCTGTCGTTCATGAGAAGAGCAGACATGCGATGACTCTAACTGTGCTTCATGAAAGGAGCAGACATGCGATGACACTGATTGATCCATGTGTGGTGTATGAGAGGAACACACATGCAATGATACCGGTGGATCCTTACGTGGTTTGTGAGAATAACATACCTGCAATGACACTGGTGGATCCATATGTGGTCTGTGAAAAGAACACACATGCAATGACACTGGTGGATCTATGTGTGGTTCATGGGAATAACACACATGCAATGACACTGGTGGATCCATGTGTGGTCTGTGGGAAGAACACACATGCAATGACACTAGTGATATGTGGTTTGTGAAAAAACGTAGATGCAATGACTCTAACTGTGGTTCATGAAAAGAGCAGACATGCAATGACACTGGTAGATCCATGTGTGGTTCATGGGAAGAACACACATGCAATGACACTGGTGGATCCATGTGTGGTCTGTGGGAAGAACAAACATGCAATGACACTGGTGATATGTGTTTTGTGAAAAGAACAGACATCCAATTATTGTAACTGTGGTTCATGAAAAGAGCAGACATGCAATGACACTGATGGGTCCATGTGTGGTTTGTGAGAAGAACACACATGCAATGACACTGGGTGTGGTTCATGATATGTTTTGTGAGAAGAACACACATGCAATGAATCTAGCTGTGGTTCATGAAAAGAGCATGCATGCAATGACTCTAACTGTGGTTCATGAAAAGAGCAGACATGCAATAACACCGGTGAATCCATGTGTGGTCTATGAGAGGAACACGCATGCAATGACACCGGTGGATCCTTACGTGGTTTGTGAGAATAACACACATGCAATGACACTGGTGGATCCATATGTGGTCTGTGAAAAGAACACACGTGCAATGACACTGGTGGATCCATGTGTGGTTCATGGGAAGAACACACATGCAATGACACTGGTGGATCCATGTTTGGTCTGTGGGAAGAACACACATGCAATGACACTGGTGATATGTGGTTTGTGAAAAGAACAAACATACAATGACTCTAACTGTGGTTCATGAAAAGAGCAGACATGCTATGACACTAGTGGATCCATGTGTGGTTCATGGGAATAACACACATGCAATGACACTAGGTGTGGTTCATGATATAGTTTGTGAGAAGAACAGATATGCATTATTTAAATTGCATTAATACCTTTTTGGAGAATTTAATTCATAGAAAATTATATACAGATTAGAAAAATACAAATGATATACCCTTGGATTCAAAATATTGTGTAGAACGTGATTATGGAATAAAATTACAAGTTTACTGTAAAAATAAAGAGCTATTAAATTATATATTGTAGTATTTTAATTTTCGAAAATAATCTATAAACTATTTTGACCTGAATCCTTTTGCTCCTAGCTCTAAATTGAAACCTCTATCCAGGAGTATGTTTACCAAAAATTAACTACACTGTTTACAATAGAGGTTGAATTAAATTGCATAAAGCCTATTAAATAGGTCTAATTAATGCAATAAATGGTTTTAATGCATTAAAAATCATTCCTTGCATGTTATCTGTAAGTATAATGATCAGAGAACCTAAATACACTACTGCTTTTATTAAATTTTCATGCATGCATTTGTTGCATTGGTTTGATCTCTACGTGTTGTTGTTTATTTGTTGCATTGTTTTTGTGTAGATTGTGAGGATTGTAACCCGTGTGATTGTCCGAATTATGTGTTTGACTTCGACAACTACCAAGCAAAGTGGAGCTTCATAAAAGCCCTATTTACTTTCTATATGCATTGTAGCTTGTTTTGTTTTTACAAGTTACATCTATTGCTATGCTATATCCTACTATGTCGTAGCCATCCTTGTTAGGTGAGCCACCGTAAGTAGTTGTGCTTATGTAGACGAGGGTGGGATACACCATGATAAAGGCTGTTTTGAAAGTATGTGTTTGGAAATTTTGAAAAACAACTTAATTAATGAACTCTCTGGGTGGAATTGGTAATTGCTTGTTTCGTGAATGCCGGGCCCATGTCTATGGTTTACCCGAGTAGCTCACTTGTGAATGGCCACCCAGGTTTCTGAGAAATGATTAGTGTCTTGATTTGGTAGCTTCCGTGTGCAACCATATGCCAGTGAGTTATGGGTGGCTGGATGGACTTAGTAGGTCGTGGCAACCCGAGCTCTTCGTATCCAGAGATGTAGTGAATGTGATAGGTTGGTACGGTGTGTGGATGTGCTTGGGGAGCTACCTCCCGAATTGTCTCTTCTTGGGCTTCTCCCTAACATGACTCAATATGCGTGTCATGGTACGAGTGGGTCGACCAGGTCATATGGGTAAAGTGTGCAACCCCTGCAGGGTGTCAAACTAAGTACTTAGCCATGTCCGCGGTAATGGACGATTGAGTTGCTGGATTTTGGGTGCTATGGCATGTTCTCATTCATTCTAACTTGTAATTCCTAAAACTTGTGGTTGAAACATAATTGGGTTGTGCGATGAAGATCAAATGCTTTACAAATGATTTACAAAAGATAGGATAAAGTATTTTGCTGCTGCAACTAAGCCTGAACCCCACAAGGCAGATATGCATGTAGATATTAGTCTTGCTGCTTATCTCATAGTTTCACTTGCCAGTACATTCGAAGTATTGACTCTTCGGGCCTGCTACATTTTATGTTGGAGGTTATACCAAATCTGAGTGATCGAATAGGTCGCGGTACTCCACTCAACAGTTGTTCGCCTGTGGCACAATTGAAGATGGAGCCTACTATCTATTTATGCTTCCATATGCTACTTTGTTATTTGAGCTATCCTTTGATCTAAGCACAATGTAATAATTACAAGTTCTGGATCACTCGATGTAATAATGATGCATTGTTACATTCTTTGATATTCATCTATATGTGGTTTGTGAGAAGGACACACATGCAATGACACTGGTGGATCCATGTGTGGTTCATGGGAAGAACACACATGCAATGACACTGGTGGATCCATGTGTGGTATGTGGGAAGAACACACATGCAATGACACTGGTGATATGTGGTTTGTGAAAAGAACAGACATGCAGTGACTCTAACTGTGGTTAATGAAAAGAGCAGACATGCTATGACACCGGTGGTTCCATGTGTGGTTAATGAGAAGAAACACATGCAATGACACTGGGTGTGGTTCATGATATGGTTTGTGAGAAGAACACGCATGCATTGACTCTATCTGTGGTTCATGAGAAGAGCAGCCATGCAATGACTCTAACTATGGTTCATGAGAAGACCAGACATGCGATGACACCTGTGGATCCATGTGTGGTCTATGAGAGGAACACACATGCAATTACACCGGTGGATCCTTACGTGATTTGTGAGAATCACACACATGCAATGACACCGGCGAATCCATATGTGGTCTGTGAAATAAACACACAAGCAATGACACTGGTGGATCCATGTGTGGTTCATGGGAAGAACACACATGGAATGACACTGGTGGATCCATGGGTGGTCTCTGGGAAGAACACACATGCAATGACACTGGTGATATGTGGTTTGTGAAAAGAACATACATGCAATGACTCTAACTATGGTCCATGAAAAGAGCAGACATGCGATGACTCTAACTTTTGTAAATGAAAAGAGCAGACATGCAATGACACTGGTGGATCCATGTGTGGTTAATGAGAATAACACACATGCAATGCACTCTAGTGCGTCCATGTGGTTTATGAGAAGAACACACATCCAACGAACTCTAGTGGATTCATATGTGGTTTGTGAGAAGGACACACATGCAATGACACTGGTGGATCCATGTGTGGTTCATGGGAAGAACACACATGCAATGACACTGGTGGAACAATGTGTGGTCTGTGGGAAGAACACACATGCAATGACATTGGTGATATGTGGTTTGTGAAAAGAACAGACATGCAATGACTCTAACTGTGGTTAATGAAAAGAGCAGACATGCAATCACACTGGTGGACCATGTGTGGTTAATGAGAAGAACACACATGCAATGACACAGGGTGTGGTTCATTATATGGTTTATGAGAAGAACACACATGCAATGACTCTAGCTATGGTTCATGAGAAGACCAGACATGCGATGACTCTAACTGTGGTTACTGAAAAGAGCAGACACGCAATGACACTGGTGGATCCATGCGTGGTCAATGAGAAGAAAACACATGCAATGAACTCTAGTGGGTCCATGTGGTTTATGAGAAGAACGCACATCCAATGAACTCTAGTGGATCCATATGTGGTTCATGGGAAGAACACACATGCAATGACACTAGTGGATCCATGTGTGGTTCATGGGAAGAACACACATGCAATGACACTGGTGGATCCATGTGTGATCTGTGGGAAGAACACACATGTAATGACACTGGTGATATGTGGTTTGTGAAAAGAACAGACATGCAATGACTCTAACTGTGGTTAATGAAAAGAGCAGACATGCAATGACACTGGTGGATCCATGTGTGGTTAATGAGAAGAACACACATGCAATGACACTGGGTGTGGTTCATGATATGGTTTGTGAGAAGAACACACATGCAATGACTCTAGTTGTGGTTCATCAGCCGAGTAGACATGCGATGACTATAACTGTGGTTTATGAGCAGAGCAGACATGCGATGACACCGATTGTTCCATGTGTGGTCTATGAGAAGAACACACAAGCAATGACACCGGTGGATCCTTGCGTGGTTTGTGAGAATAATACACATGCAATGACACTGGTGGATCCATATGTGGTCTGTGAAAAAACACACATGCAATGACACTGGTGGATCCATGTGTGGTTCATGGGAAGAACACACATGCAATCACACTGGTGGATCCATGTGTGGTCTGTGGGAAGAACACACATGCAATCACACTGGTGGATCCATGTGTGGTCTGTGGGAATAACACACATGCAATGACACTGGTGATATGTGGTTTGTGAAAAGAACATACATGCAATGACTCTTACCGTGGTTAATGAAAAGAGCAGACATGCTATGACACTAGTGGATCCATGTGTGGTTAATGAGAAGAACACACATGCAATGACACTAGGTGTGGTTCATGATATGGTTTGTCAGAAGAACACGCATGCATTGACTCTAGCTGTGGTTCATGAGAAGAGCAGACATGCGATGACTCTAACTGTGGTTTATGAGCAGACCAGACATGCTATGACACCGGTGGATCCATGTGTGGTCTATGAGAGGAACACACATGCAATTACACCGGTGGTTCCTTACGTGGTTTGTGAGAATAACACCCATGCAATGACACTGGCGGACCCATATGTGGTCGGTGAAAAGAACACACATGCAATGACACTGGTGGATCCATGTGTGGTTCATGGGAAGAACACACATGCAATGACACTGGTGGATCCATGTGTGGTCTGTGGGAAAAACACACATGCAATGACACTTGTGATATGTGGTTTGTGAAAAGAACAGACATGCAATGACTCTAATTGTGGTTCATGAAAAGAGAAGACATGCGATGACTCTAATTTTGGTTAATGAAAAGAGCAGACATGCAATGACACTGGTGGATCCATGTGTGGTTAATGAGAAGAACACACATGCAATGAACTCTAGTGGGTCCATGTGGTTTGTGAGAAGAACACACATCCAATGAACTCTAGTGGATCCATATGTGGTTTGTGAGAAGGACACACATACAATGACACTAGTGGATCCATGTGTGGTTCATAGGAAGAACACATATGCAATGACACTGGTGGATCCATGTGTGCTCTGTGGGAAGAACACACATGCAATGACACTTGTGATATGTGGTTTGTGAAAAGAACAGACATGCAATGACTCTTACTATGGTTAATCAAAAGAGCAGACATGTTATGACACTGGTGGATCCATGTGTGGTTAATGAGAAGAACACACATGCAATGACACTGGGTGTGGTTCATGATATAGTTTGTGAGAAGAACACGCATGCACTGACTCTGGCTGTGGTTCATGAGAAGAGCAGCCATGCGATGACTCTAACTATGGTTCATGAAAAGAGCAGACATGCAATGACACCGGTGGATCCATGTGTGGTTTATGAGAGGAACACACATGCAATTATACCGGTGGATCCTTACGTGGTTTGTGAGAATAACACACATGACATGGGCGGATCCATATGTGGTCTGTGAAAAGAACACACATGCAATGACACTGGTGGATCCATGTGTGGTTCATGTGAAGAACACACATGCAATGACACTGGTGGATCCATGTGTGGTCTATGGGAATAACACACATGCAATGACACTGGTGATATGTGGTTTGTGAAAAGAACAGACATGCAATGACTCTAACTGTGGTTCATGAAAAGAGCAGACATGCGATGACTCTAACTGTGGTTAATGAAAAGAGCAGACATACAATGACACTGGTAGATCCATGTGTGGTTAATGAGAAGAACACACTTGCAATGAACTCTAGTGGGTCCATGTGGTTTATGAGAAGAACACACATCCAATGAACTCTAGTGGATCCATATGTGGTTTGTGAGAAGGACACACATGCAATGACACTGGTGGATCCATGTGTGGTCTGTGAGAAGAACACACATGCAATGACACTAGTGATATGTGGTTTGTGAAAAGAACAGTCGTGCAATGACTCTAATGATGGGTTCGTAGCAGGGATAACAAAAAATTTCTACCGCAAGAACGAACAAAACCCAGATCTAATCTAGATAAAAGCCAAGATCTAATCTATTAGACATGAGCAAGGAGATAGATCTGTACTAACCCTTGTAGATCCGAAAGCGTTACGAGATTGGATCTCGTGGTTGATGTAGTCGATCACTTGCCGATCTCAAGATCGAGTGGACGATCCTTCTGGCACCGTGTTCCGGCAGCGCTTCCGCAGTCGGTCACACGTGCGGAGTCGAAGTAGACCTTCCTCTCCCCGTTCCAGCGAGCAGCGAAGGTAGTAGATCTTCTCCGCGGAATCCCAGTAGCACGACGGCGTGGTAGTGGTGGTGGAGAAGAGAATTCTGCAGGGCTTCGCCTAAGCCAGAGCAGGAGGAAGGAGGAGGAGAGAGGCGGCTAGGGTTTGGAGTGGAGGGGCAAGGGGGTGGCGCCTCCACCCCTCTATTTAAAGGAGGGAGGCGCCATGGGAGGCGGAGTCCTAGTAGGACTCCCCTCCCTCCTTGGCCGGCGGATTGGGAGGGGGGAAGCAGTCCTCCTCCTCCACTACTCCTTATCTTGCCCCACAAGGATTCCTTGATCCTTTCTTGGTTTTCAAGAAAACTCCAAGAAATCTTCTAGAACCTTCGGGAACATTCCGAAACCTTCTAGAATCCCCATACAAATACTCCGGAAAATTTCCTAACTTAGAAAATGATCCCCAATATATGAATCTTATTCTCCGGACAATTCCAGATCTCCTCGTGATGTCCCGGATCCAATCCGAGACTCCAAACAACATTCGGTCTCCAACGCACATTCCATATCTACTTAAAACAACTTCGAACCTTAAGTGTCTCACCCTACGGTTCGTGAATATGTAGACATAATGGAGACACCTCTCCGATCAATAACCATCAGCGGGATCTGGAGATCCATAACGGTTCCCACATACTCAATGATGACTTCGTGATCGACAGAACCATTAACATATGAAACCAATTCCCTTTGTCACGCGATACTATACTTATCCGAGGTTTGATCGTCGGTATCTCCATACCTAGTTCTACATCGTTACTGATAAGTACTCTTTACTTGTTCCATGTTATGTCATCCCTTGTGACCCAGTCATATGCTTGCAAGCTAACTAGATGAAATTCCACCGAGAGGGCCCAGAGCATATCTATCCGTCATATGGATGGACAAATCCCAATCTTGTTCCATGCGCTTCAACACATACTTTCAGAATACCCAATGACACCTTTATAACCACCCAGTTACGAAGGGGTGTTTGATGTCATCAAAGTACCCATCCGGTGATGGTGAATAACACAACCTCATGGTCGAAGGATTAGGTTACTATGCATTTAAAAGCTTATAGCAATACGAACTTAATGACTTGATCTTATGCTACGCTTACTATGGGTGTGTGTCTCACATCATTCACCTAATGATATAATCTTGTTATTAATCACATCCAATGTCCATGATCAGGAAACCATGATCATCAATTAATCAACAAGCTAGTTCAACAAGAGGCTTACTAGGAACCCTTTTATGTTTACAAAGCACACATGTATTAGTGTTTCCTTATAATAAAATTATAGCATGGGATGTAAACATTCATCATAAACACAAAGATATAATAATAACCACTTTTATTATTGCCTCTTGGGCATATCTCCAACAGTCTCCCACTTGCACTAGAGTCAATAATCTAGATTACATGGTAATATACCTAACACCCATGGCGTTCTGGTGTTGGTCATGGTTTGCTCTAGGGAGAGGTTTAGTCAACGGATATGCCACATTCAGATCAGTGTGTACTTTGCAAATCTTTATGTCACCATCTCGGACATACTCACGAATAGCATGCAAACGTAGCTTGATGTGCTTCAGCTTGCTATGCGACCTTGGCTCCTATGCATTAGCTATGGCACCTGTGTTGTCACAGTAGATGGCCATCGGGTCGAACGCACTGGGAACCACGCCAAGTTCAATAATGAACTCCTTCATCCATATGGCTTCTTGTGCAGCCTCCGAAGCAGCTATGTATTCCAATTCAGTTAAAGATTTCGCCACAACGCTTTGCTTGGCACTCCTCCAGCTTACTGCAGCACCATTCAAAATAAATACGTATCTAGACTATGACTTCGAGTCATCTGAATCAGTGTTCCAACTAGCATCAGTGTAACCGTTTACAACAAGCTGTTCATCACCTCCATAAGAAAGAACCATATCCTTAGTCCTATTTAGGTACTTTAGGATATTCTTGACCGCTGTCTAGTGCTCCATTCCAGGATCACTTTGATATCTGCTAGTCAAACTAACAGCATGTGCTATATCCGGTCTTGTACACAGCATGGCATACATGATAGAACCTATGGCCGAGGCATAGGGAATATTATTCATCTTCTCTCTATCTTCTGTCGTAGCTGGACTTTCAGTCTTACTCAAGGTCTTACCTGACAACATGGGCACGAACCCTTTCTTGCTCTCTTCCATTCTAAACTTCTTTAGAACTTTGTCCAAGTATGTACTTTGTGAAAGCACTGTTAGGCGTCTTGATCTATCTCTATAAATCTTGATGCCTAGAATATATGCCGCTTCGCCAAGATCCTTCATTGAAAAACTATTATTCAAATAGGCTTTGACACTATTAAGAAGTTCTATATCATTCCCAATCAACAATATGTCATCTACATATAGTAATAGGAATTCTACTAAGCTCCCACTCACTTTCTTGTAAATACAAGCTTCTCCATAAGTTTGTATAAATCCAAAGTTTTTGATTACTTTATCAAAACGTTGATTCCAACTCCGGGATGCTTGCTTTAGTCCATAAAT
Source organism: Avena eriantha (assembly GCA_910589775.1). NCBI lineage: Eukaryota > Viridiplantae > Streptophyta > Magnoliopsida > Poales > Poaceae > Avena > Avena eriantha. The sequence continues at coordinate 339,250,694 of OU342742.1, read as the reverse complement.
GGAGCGCTGAAGTTTGCATACCTTGTCAGCATCTTTAGGATCAATAAAACCCTTGGGTTGTACCATATACAACTCTTCCTCAATGTCTCCATTAAGGAACGCTGTTTGGACATCCATCTGCCAAATCTCATAATCGAAATATGCAGCAATTGCTAACAAAATCCTCACAGACTTTAGCTTCGCTACTGGTGAGAATTTATCATCGTAGTCAACTCCTTAAATTTGTCGGAACCCTTTCGCGACAAGTCGACCTTTATAGACGGCAACATTACCATCAGCATCTGTTTTTCTCTTGAAAATCCATTTGTTATCGACAGCCTTACGGCCATTCGGTAAGTCCACCAAAGTCCACACTAGGTTTTCGTACATGGATCCCATTTCGGATTTCATGGCTTCTAGCCATTTGTCGGAATCTGGGCTCACCATAGCTTCTTCATACGTCGCAGGGTCATCAGTGTTGTCCACCAACATGACGTTCAAGGCAGCGTCATACCAATCAGGAGTGGTACGAACCCTCGTTGACCTGCGAGGTTTAGCAGCAACTTCGTTCGAAGTTTCATGATCACCATCATTAGCTTCCTCTCCAATTGGTGCAGGCGGCACAAAAATATCTTCTGGTGCTGCGCTACTCTCAAATCCGAGAGAAGGTTCAATAACCTCATCGAGTTCTACTTTCCTTCCAGTCACTTCCTTCGAGAGAAACTCCTTCTCAAGAAAGGATCCATTCTTGGCAATGAAAACTTTGCCTTCGGATCTATGATAGAAGGTATACCCAATTGTTTCTTTAGGGTATCCTATGAAGACGCATTTCTCCGCTTTGGGTTCAAGCTTATCTGGTTGTAACTTCTTTACATATGCTTCGCAACCCCAAACTTTAAGGAACGACAACTTAGGTTTCTTTCCAAACCACAATTCGTACGGTGTCGTTTCAACGGATTTAGATGGTGCCCTATTTAAAGTGAATGCGGCTGTCTCTAATGCATAGCCCCAAAATGATAGCGGTAAATCTGTAAGAGACATCATACACCGAACCATATCTAAGAGAGTTCGATTACGACGTTCGGACACACCATTACATTGTGGTGTTCCCGGCGGTGTCAACTGCGAAAGTATTCCACATTTCTTTAAATGCATGCCAAACTCATAACTTAGATATTCACCTCCGCGGTTAGAACGCAGAAACTTAATCTTCTTGTGACGATGATTTTCCACTTCACTTTGAAATTCTTTAAACTTCTCGAAAGTTTCGGACTTATGTTTCATAAAGTAGACATACCCATATCTACTTAAGTCATCCGTGAAAGTGAGAACATAACGATATCCACCATGCGATGCTACACTCATTGGACTGCACACATCGGTATGTATTATTTCCAATAAGTCTGTAGCTCGCTCCATTATTCCAGAAAATGGAGTCTTAGTCATTTTTCCCATTAGACATGCTTCGCATCTTTCAAGTGATTCAAAATCAAGTGATTCAAGAAGTCCATCAGAATGGAGTTTCTTCATACGCTTCACTCTAATGTGACCAAGACGACAGTGCCACATGTATGTAGAATTATCATTCAATTTTATTCGTTTAGCATCTATGTTGTGAACATGTGTATCACTACTATCAAGATTCAATAAGAATAAACCATTCATCTCAGGTGCATTACCATAAAAGATATTACTCATATAAATCGAACAACCTTTATTCTCAGACTTAAAAGAGTAACCGTCTCGCAATAAACAAGATCCAGATATAATGTTCATGCTTAACGCAGGCGCCAAATAACAATTATTCAAATTTAAAACTAATCCCGATGGTAGATGTAGAGGGAGCGTGCCGACGGCGATCACATCAACCTTGGAGCCATTTCCAATGCGCATCGTCACCTCGTCTCTCGCCAGTCTTCATTTATTCCGCAGCTCCTATTTCGAGTTACAAATATGAGCAACCGAACCAGTATCAAATACCCAGGCACTACTACGATTACTAGTAAGATACACGTCAATAACATGTATATCAAATATACCTTTCTTCTTGATGTTGCCATTCTTCAGATCCGCCAGGTACTTGGGGCAGTTACGCTTCCAGTGACCAGCACCCTTGCAGTAGAAGCATTCAATTTCAGGTTTAGGACCAGCCTTGGGCTTCTTAGCAGGTGCAGAAGCTTTCTTGCCGTCCTTCTTGAAGTTGCCCTTTTTCTTAGGCTTGCCCTGTTTCTTGAAATTGGTGGTATTATTGACCATCAACACTTGGTGCTCCTTCTTGATCTCCACTTCAGCCGTTTTCAGCATGGACGATAGTTCAGGCAACGTCTTGTTCATGCAGTGCATATTGTAGTTCATCACAAAGTTCTTATAACTTGGTGGCAGTGATTGGAGGACACGGTGAATCCCTAACTCATTAGGAATAATTATCCCCAACTCTTGGAGCTTGTTTGCGTGCCAAGACATGGTGAGCACGTGCTCGCTAATGCAGCTACCCTCTTCCATCTTACAGTTAAAGAACTTTTCGGAGGCCTCATAGCTCTCCACGACCACGTGAGTCTCAAAAATCAGCATGAGCTCCTTAATGATCTCGAACGGGTCGTGGTGCTCAAAGCGCTTCTGAAGCTCCGCTTCTAAACTGTACAGGATGGCACACTGAACTGTGGAGTAGTGATTTTTCCGAGTGGCGTAAACATTCTTTACGTCATCGGTGGCATCTTCTGCAGGTGGGTCACCCAGCGGTGCTTCGAGCACATAGGTCAACTGACCAGCCCTGAGGACGATCTTCAGTCCACGGAACCAGTCCGTGAAGTTGCTTCCATTGTTCTTAAGCTTTTCTTTCTCTAGGAATGCATTGAAATTGATGGAGAGGTTCGCCATAATCTACAACAATTTGCAAGTAGGTTAGACTAAGTTTATGATAAATTTAGTTCAAATTTAATTCTTAAATTAACTAGGTGAACTCCCACTCAAAACAACATCCCTCACGTTGTCTTAGTGATTACACGAACCAAATCCACTACACCAAGTCCGATCTTCACGAGGGAAGATGTAGTTTCATCGGCGAACAATCTTCATGTTCATCATATCATTTATATGACTCATGCTCTACCTTTCTGTATTCCGTGTTCCGAGACCATGTCTGTACATGCTAGGCTCGTCAAGATTAACCTTAGTTTCCGCATGTGCAAATCTGGCTTGCACCCGTTGTATGCACACGTAGAATCTATCACATCCGATCATCACGTGATGCTTCGAAACGACAAGTCTTAGCAACGGTGCCAACCAAGGGTGAACACTTTATTACTTGATATTTAGTGAGAGGGATCATCTTATAATGCTACCGTCGCGATCTAAGCAATACAAGATGCATAAAGGATTAACATCACAGGAAATTCATAATTAGTGTGATATGATATGGCCCTTTCTTCTTATGCCTTTGATCTCCATCTCCAAAGCATGGACATGATCTCCATCATCACCAGCATTGCGTCAAGGTCAGTGGTGCAGCTTCATGGTTGTCCATCATCACTAGCAACTATTACAACTACTTGGAATAAAGCTATTACAAGATGAATAGACACGCAGGTCTTAACAGAATTAAAGACAACCATTAGGCTTCTGCCGGTTGCCATATTACAACAAAGATCATTGCATACATCAAATATAATCACAATCACATGATGGCCATATCACATCACAAAACCCCTGCAAAAACAAGTTAGACGCCTCTAATTTTCTTTGCATGTTTTACGTGGTTTGGGGCTTTCGAATAAGAACGGATCTTACCTACGAAACTGAACCACAACGTTGATACAAGTGCTATCAAGTGCAAAGTGTAGATTGGATCTATACTATGATGGGAGAGACAGACACCCGCAAAGCCACTTCTGCAAAGCAAGTTATGCGTCAAGCGTGGAGCAAGTCTCATGTGCGATGACATGTAAGGTTAGCCCGAGCCGCTTCATCCCACCATACCGCAAGATGCAAAGTACACACAGCAAAAGACGGCACGAGCACCAACGCCCACAAAACCATTGTGTTCTACTCGTGCAACAGATCTACGCATAGACACGGCTCTGATACCACTGATGGGTTTGTAGCAGGGAAAACAAAAAAATTCTACCGCAAGAACAAACAAAACCCAGATCTAATCTAGGTAAAAGCCAAGATCTAATCTATTAGACATGTGCAACGAGATAGATCTGTACTAACCCTTGTAGATCCGAAAGCGTTACGAGATTGGATCTCGTGGTTGATGTAGTCGATCACTTGCCGATCTCCAGATCGAGTAGACGATCCTTCCAGCGTCGCGTTCCGGCAGCGCTTCCGCAGTCGGTCACACGTGCGGAGTCGAAGTAGACCTTCCTCTCCCCGTTCCAGCGAGCAGCGGAGGTAGTAGATCTTCTCCACGAAATCCCAGCAGCACGACGGCGTGGTGGTGGTGGTGGAGTAGAGAATTCTGCAGGGCTTCGCCTAAGCCAGAGCAGAAGGAAGGAGGAGGAGAGAGGCGGCTAGGGTTTGGAGTGGAGGGGCAAGGGGGTGGTGCCTCCACCCCTCTATTTAAAGGAGGGAGGCGCCATGGGAGGGGGAGTCCTTGTAGGACTCCCCTCCCTCCTTGGCCGGCGGATTGGGAGGGGGGAGGAGTCCTCCTCCCCCACGACTCCTCAAGGATTCCTTGATCCTTTCTTGGTTTTCAAGCAAACTTCAAGAAATCTTCTAGAACCTTCCGGAACATTCTGAAACCTTCTAGAATCCCCATACAAATACTCCGGAAAATTTCCTAACTTAGAAAATGATCCCCGATATATGAATCTTATTCTCCGGACAATTCCGGATCTCCTCGTGATGTCCTGGATCCAATCCGAGACTCCGTACAACATTCGGTCTCCAACGCACATTCCATATATACTTAAAACAACTTCGAACCTTAAGTGTGTCACCCTATGGTTCGTGAATATGCAGACATGATGGAGACACCTCTCCGATCAATAACCATCAGTGGGATCTGGAGATCCATAACGGTTCCCACATACTCAACGATGACTTCGTGATCGACAGAACCATTAACATACGAAACCAATTCCCTTTGTCACACGATACTATACTTATCCGAGGTTTGATCGTCGGTATCTCCATACCTAGTTCTACCTCGTTACTGATAAGTACTCTTTACTCATTCCATGTTATGTCATCCCTTGTGACCCAGTCACATGCTTGCAAGCTAACTAGATGACATTCCACCGAGAGGGCCCAGAGCATATCTATCTGTCATATGGATGGACAAATCCCAATCTTGGTTCATGCGCTTCAACACATACTTTCAGAATACCCAATGACACATTTATAACCACCCAGTTACGAAGCGGTGTTTGATGTCATCAAAGTACCCATCCGGTGATGGTGATTAACACAACCTCATGGTCGAAGGATTAGGTTACTATGCATTTAAAAGCTTATAGCAATACGAACTTAATAACTTGATCTTATGCTACGCTTACTATGGGTGTGTGTCCATCACATCATTCACCTAATGATATAATCTTGTTATTAATCACATCCAATGTCCATGATTAGGAAACCATGATCATCAATTAATCAACAAGCTAGTTCAACAAGAGGCTTACTTGGAACCCTTTTATGTTTACAAAGCACACATGTATTAGTGTTTCCTTACAATACAATTATAGCATGGGATGTAAACATTCATCATAAACACAAAGATATAATAATAACCACTTTTATTATTGCCTCTTGGGCATATCTCCAACATCTTGAAGGAAATATGCCCTAGAGGCAATCATAGAGATGATTGTATTTCATGTGTATCCATGAGTTATTATAATGTTCCTTGAATATCCATATACTAGGCAACTTGTATTGATTGGCAATTATGTGAATTGTTTGTGAAACTCTTTACTTGTATGGTTATCTAATAATTGTCCCTAGTCGGAGTTCATGCAAGGACACACGTGAATATTAGACTAGCACATCGATTGGTTAATGACTATGTTTCGCAAGTCATTGACATGGAGATGTCAAACCAATGATGTGGACACATGTTATGAACATGGGGTTGGACTGACCCAACATGAGACTAGCAATAATACTTGCAGCTCTCTCTACACATCGTGTACGTTTTGTCCTTAGACCTGAGATTGTCGCATGTACTTGAGATGTGGATCGACCTACTTTGGGGCTATCAAACACTACTCCGTAACTGGGTAGTTATAAAGGTAGCTTTCGGGTTTGTCCTGATACATGCTGCAAGGCATCGGTCAATCAAGATGGGATTTGCCCCTCTCTACTTGAGAGAGATATCTCTGGGCCCCTCGAGTGATCGGATCCAGAAATGCATGGCCGTGCTACATATGGTTAAGAGTTAACCTAGTAAAGGGATTCTGAATCACAGTATCGAGAAAGAGAGGTCAGCTTAGAGCTAGACCAAATATCGTGAGGCAAAGGGAAAGACATGTACTCAACCTTGTGATGGTTCGTCCGAATGATCTTTATATGCGTTTAGGAGTTGGCACATCTTGCTAGAGGCCGCTACCAACTATTGACGGAGTAAGTGTACTCGCGTCATGTCTATACGTGTATGAACCTATAGGGTCACACACTTTAGGGGCTGGAAGCCTAATGAGGATTGGATCCGAATTAGACCAAGCTTAGGCTGCTAATGGGCTGCTAATGTGGAAGCCCACCAGGGATGCCTATATAAGAGGGAATGAGGCGAGCTGAAAAGGTGAGAGCATTCCACCCAGCCGCCACTCCTCTTCCGCCTGTGTTGCACGCGCAGACCTAGCAGTCTGGCGTGTGACGACTTCCACTCCGGACGTGTGGATACCTCGGAGGTGCTGCATCTGTAGCACTTGGACGAGCCGCGCAAAGGGGAGCTGCTCGTGGGACGAGGACGAGGAGGAGACGTAGAACATCTACACTGCCGCAACGTGCTTCATCGAGTTCCGCACCTGCGCGTCTAGCGGTAATCCCGTGATCTATGACAATAGTATTCCTGGTTGACGCGGTAGAAATTTTTGATTTTACGCTAGTGTAGCCTACCCGTTACCCTTCAGTGGTATCAGAGCCGATGCTATTCAGTCATAGTTTCGGGAAGTTTGCATATGGTGATATGTAGATTGATATGAATGATATGATCGTTTGTATGGCGGTGTTTCTGGATTGATCTATGATCTTAATTTCCGTGATCGTGATTCTAAGGTCGTCGAACGACTTACCCCTACCGGTCGGTTTCCGCCATCGGGGTAGACAGTGACACATAAATCCTTCTGAATCACGCGAAGATCAATATGATTGATCGAATCAGGAATTAGATCTGAATCGACGTACCGTGATCAAAGGAGTTTGGTCAAATCGGAACTATGGTCGGTTTATGGTAAATTGGATTTGCCGATCAAAATCCTTAAAGAAAATTGTATAGATTTGATCTCTCATTTTTCAAAGGTACCGCGAGGGGCGCTGCCCCTTCGAACCCCGCAGGGGGAGACCCCCTAGACCCCCCTTAGTCGTAGCCCCCTTTTTGTATCTCGTTAAGGTTCATAGGTGGTACGATTTCACATGATCCGGTAGAATGCGATTCTATGCACAACTTGTTTTTGCAGGATTTATGTGATCAGTATGGCCCAAAAATGTATGTGATGCATGTATGTATTTTTTCATGACCTGCGTGTCGTGAGTTGGGCAACACGGCTGGAGCCATATGTGTTGTCAATTATTGTAATGGCCTGCGTGCCAACTTGTGATGATCCCAATACCATGTCATTTTGATTACTAGATGTTAGGAGTAATAGCTTGTATTAGTTCTTGGAGAACTCATCACTTGGAGGATGGCTCGCATAGAGCATGAAGATGGAGATCATCATGGTGGACAGGTTCTATGGCGATGGAGATCACCATGAGAAAATGGGCCATACTGTATCACATCTATGTGAATGCTATTCTTATACGTTTTACTACTATGCATGCTTAGATGATAGAAGTAGAACGATCCCTCACAAAGTTTAAGTTAAACCATGCCCTCCCAACCAAACCTTGCACCATCCTATGCCCTGTACAATCGTTGGTGGGTCTATGAAATTAGGGTGCCACGGTTTTCCTTGGCTGGATGGGTTTGTATCGGATACCTACACGCATAAGGGTTGGTGAGCTTAACAAGGTCATCTTAACAGTTAAGGACCTTGGGGCATAAAGGTTGGGCGCCTAGGTTTGACATAGAGATGTCACCCAACAACAAGAGTCATATGTGATATGATTAGCAAAGGTTGCTTACCGATTTACCTTGTCTTCTAGCAGTGATGCTAAAGCTCACTAGTCGACTTGTTAATTGTGGATCTTGAATCACTTAGTATCAATAGAGGGATGTTGATTTAAGTGGGAGTATATGCTATTAAATTGTTTAATATGTTTTACTCTTTCATGGTTACATGGCTTAGTATTTTGCATATTTTTTTTGTTGTAGATCAATGGCACCGAACAATTCATCACCTTTTGCTTTGCGTTCGATTCTTGAAAAGGATAAACTAAATGGAACAAACTATTCGGACTGGGTCCGTAACCTGAGAATTGTTCTTAGGGCTGAGAAAAAGGAAACTGTTCTGGATACCCCAATCCCGGATGAACCTACTGATAATGCAACTGCTACCCTTAAGAATGCCTACAAGAAAGCATGTGATGAATCTCTTGAGGTCAGTTGTCTTATGCTTGCATGCATGGAACCTGATCTTCAAAAACAGTTTGAGGATCAGGAAGCGTACGATATGATCGTTGCGCTTAAGGACATGTTCCAGACTCAGGCTAGGACTGAGAGGTACAATGTCGCTAAGTCCTTTGTGGAATGCAAGCTGGCAGAGGGAGCAGCTGTAGGCCCCCATGTGATCAAAATGGTTGGTTACAGTCAGACTTTGGAAAAGCTTGGTTTTCCATTAGGCCAAGAGTTGGCCACTGACTTCATTTTGGCATCTCTTCCATCTAGCTATGGGCATTTCATTTCGAACTACCATATGCATGGGGTGGAGAGGGGCCTTAATGAATTATGTGGGATGCTGAAAACAGCAGAATGTGACATTAAGAAGTGTGCAGGGCATAGCCATGTGATGGCTGTGCAGAACAAGCCTAGCTTCAAGAAAAAGGGCACTTCTTGGCAGAAGAAGAAGGGCAAGGCTAAGGATACGATCCCTAAGCCAAACCCTGCACCCAAGCAAAAGGCTGGTCCTGCAGGAGACACTGAGTGTTTCTTTTGTCACGAATATGGCCACTGGAAGAGAAACTGCAGCAAGTACCAGGCTTCTTTGAAGAAAAGTGGAAGTAAGAGTACTTCCCACTCAGGTACACTTGTTGTAAATGTTGTGGACATTTTTCTCGCAGATTCTTATGTTAACTCTTGGGTATTTGATACCGGATCGGTTGCTCATATTTGCAATTCGATGCAGGGGCTAATAAGGACTAGAGAAGTGCAAAAAGGCGAAGTGGATTTTCGCGTCGGAAATAAAGCAAGGGTTGCTGCATTGTTCGTCGGCGTCATGCAACTTCACCTTCCGTCAGGATTTATCATGGAGTTGAATAATTGTTATTACATTCCTAGTATGGGTCGAAACATTTTATCACCTTCATGTTTGATGAGGGATGGTTATTCATTCGCGAGTACAAACAATGGTTGTGTAATCTCTAAGAATGCTATGTTTGTGGCTGATGCTCCCATTGTGAATGGGTTATTTATTTTAAATCTTGATAATGCATGTGTTTACAATGTTAGTGCTAAAAGGCTTCGGCCAAATGATTTGAGTCCTACCTATCTATGGCATTGTCGTTTGGGGCATATAAGTGAAAAGCGCATGAAGAAGCTCCATGGTGATGGTCTTCTAACTTCGTTTGATTTTGAATCATACGAGACATGTCAAGCTTGTTTACTTGGAAAGATGACCAAGACGCCTTTTACGGGGTTTCCCGAGAGAGCGACAGACTTGTTGGAACTCATACATACTGATGTATGTGGACCAATGAGCACGACAGCCAGAGGAGGATATCACTACTTCATTACTTTCACTGATGATTTCAGTAGATATGGCTATGTCTACTTGATGAAGCATAAGTCTGAAACTTTTGAAAAGTTCAAAGAGTTTCAAAATGAGGTAGAGAATCAACGTGGCAAGAAAATAAAGGCCTTGCGATCTGATCGCGGAGGCGAATATTTGAGTCACGAGTTTAGCAATCATCTTAAGAGTTGCGGAATTGTTCCACAGCTCACGCCGCCCGGAACGCCTCAAAGAAACGGGGTCTCTGAACGGCGTAATCGAACTTTGTTGGACATGGTTCGATCGATGATGAGCCAGTCGGATTTACCATTATCATTTTGGGGTTACGCGCTAGAAACAACAGCTTTCACACTAAATAGGGTACCATCTAAATCCGTAGTTAAGACACCATATGAGATGTGGACTAGAAAGAATCCCAGTTTGTCTTTTCTAAAGATTTGGGGTTGTGATGCATTTGTCAAGCGACTTCAGTCGGACAAGCTAACACCCAAATCGGATAAGTGCATTTTTGTGGGATACCCAAGGGAAACCTTAGGGTATTACTTCTACAACCGAGAAGAGGGCAAAGTGTTTGTCGCTCGTAGCGGTGTTTTCCTAGAGAAAGAGTTTCTCACAAAGGGAACGAGTGGAAGGTCGGTGCGACTTGAAGAAGTTCAAGATGAGCCAGTCGGGGATGCTTCTACGAGTGATGCTATTGTAGCAGAACAAGTTGAGGAACCCGTGGCAATAAAAGCACCACAACCACGAAGGTCGGCGAGGCTCCGCGAAGCACGAGAGTTATTATTGTTAGACAATGATGAGCCTGCGACCTATGCAGAAGCGATGGTGGACCCAGACTCTGAGAAATGGCTGATTGCCATGAGATCCGAGATAGAGTCCATGGGAGACAATCAAGTTTGGAACTTGGTTGACCTGCCTGATGGTTTTAAAGCCATCGAGTGCAAGTGGATCTATAAGAAGAAGATTGATATGGATGGAAATGTTCACATCCATAAAGCTCGACTTGTTGCAAAAGGTTTTCGACAAGTTCAAGGAGTTGACTACGACGAGACTTTCTCGCCCGTAGCGATGCTTAAATCTATACGGATCATTCTAGCCATTGCTGCACATTTCGATCATGAGATATGGCAGATGGACGTCAAGACGGCTTTCTTAAATGGAATCCTTTCTGAGGACGTGTATATGATGCAGCCTGAAGGTTTTGTCGATCCAAACAATGCTGGAAAGGTATGCAAACTTCAAAAGTCTATTTATGGGCTGAAGCAAGCATCTCAGAGTTGGAACATTCGATTTGATGAAGTTGTAAAGGAGTTTGGCTTCACCAAAAACGAACAAGAACCTTGTGTGTATAAGAAAGAAAATGGGAAATCACTTGTGTTTCTAATCTTATATGTGGATGACATATTATTGATTGGAAATGACATTCCTATGCTCGGGTCTGTTAAGACCTCATTGAAAAATAGTTTTTCTATGAAGGACTTGGGAGAAGCGGCATATATTCTGGGTATCAAGATCTATAGAGATAGATCAAGGAGGCTAATTGGATTAAGCCAGAGTACGTACATTGACAAAGTGTTGAAACAGTTCAGCATGGAAGAGGCTAAGAAGGGGTTCTTGCCCATGTCTCACGGCATTAAACTCAGCAAGACTCAGTGTCCTTCGACCACTGATGAGCGAGAACGCATGAGTAGGGTTCCATATGCTTCGGCTATTGGATCCATCATGTATGCAATGACATGTACTGGCCCAGATGTTTCCTATGCTCTAAGTGTTACGAGCAGATACCAGGCTGATCCAGGTGAGATTCACTGGACAGCGGTAAAGAATATCCTTAAGTACTTGAGAAGGACTAAGGATATGTTCCTAGATTATGGAGGTGAGGTTGAACTCAGTGTAAAGGGTTACACAGATGCGAGTTACCTTAATGACTCAGACGACTCGAAATCGCAATCAGGTTATGTGTTTGTCATGAATGGTGGTGCTGTGAGCTGGAAAAGTTCCAAGCAAGATACAGTGGCCTCCTCTTCAACAGAAGCTGAATATATTGCTGCCTCGGAGGCTGCAAAGGAAGCTGTTTGGATTAGGAATTTCCTGATCGCTCTTGGTGTGGTTCAGGGCTCGTCCAATCCCTTGGACGTTTATTGTGACAACAATGGTGCTATTGCACAAGCCAAAGAACCTAGACAGCACCAGAAGAACAAACATATTCGCATGCGCTACCATCTGATTCGTGAGTTCATTGATGAAGGTAGTGTCATGTTATGCAAAATACATACGGACTCAAATGTTGCTGATCCCTTGACTAAGCCACTCCCGCAGCCTGCGCATGAAGCGCACACAAGAGCAATAGGTATTAGATACTCTCTAGATTGACTCTAGTGCAAGTGGGAGACTGAAGGAAATATGCCCTAGAGGCAATCATAGAGATGATTGTATTTCATGTGTATCCATGAGTTATTATAATGTTCCTTGAATATCCATATACCAGGCAACTTGTATTGATTGGCAATTATGTGAATTGTTTGTGAAACTCTTTACTTGTATGGTTATCTAATAATTGTCCCTAGTCGGAGTTCATGCGAGGACACACGTGAATATTAGACTAGCACATCGATTGGTTAATGACTATGTTTCGCAAGTCATTGACATGGAGATGTCAAACCAATGATGTGGACACATGTTATGAACATGGGGTTGGACTGACCCAACATGAGACTAGCAATAATACTTGCAGCTCTCTCTACACATCGTGTACGTTTTGTCCTTAGACCTGAGATTGTCGCATGTACTTGAGATGTGGATCGACCTACTTTGGGGCTATCAAACACTACTCCGTAACTGGGTAGTTATAAAGGTAGCTTTCGGGTTTGTCCTGATACATGCTGCAAGGCATCGGTCAATCAAGATGGGATTTGCCCCTCTCTACTTGAGAGAGATATCTCTGGGCCCCTCGAGTGATCGGATCCAGAAATGCATGGCCGTGCTACATATGGTTAAGAGTTAACCTAGTAAAGGGATTCTGAATCACAGTATCGAGAAAGAGAGGTCAGCTTAGAGCTAGACCAAATATCGTGAGGCAAAGGGAAAGACATGTACTCAACCTTGCGATGGTTCGTCCGAATGATCTTTATATGCGTTTAGGAGTTGGCACGTCTTGCTAGAGGCCGCTACCAACTATTGACGGAGTAAGTGTACTCGCGTCATGTCTATACGTGTATGAACCTATAGGGTCACACACTTTAGGGGCTGGAAGCCTAATGAGGATTGGATCCGAATTAGACCAGGCTTAGGCTGCTAATGGGCTGCTAATGTGGAAGCCCACCAGGGATGCCTATATAAGAGGGAATGAGGCGAGCTGAAAAGGTGAGAGCATTCCACCCAGCCGCCACTCCTCTTCCGCCTATGTTGCACGCGCAGACCTAGGAGTCTGGCGTGTGACGACTTCCACTCCGGACGTGTGGATACCTCGGAGGTGCTGCATCTGTAGCACTTGGACGAGCCGCGCAAAGGGGAGCTGCTCGTGGGACGAGGACGAGGAGGAGAGGTAGAACATCTACACTGCCGCAACGTGCTTCATCGAGTTCCGCACCTGCGCGTCTAGCGGTAATCCCGTGATCTATGACAATAGTATTCCTGGTTGACGCGGTAGAAATTTTTGATTTTACGCTAGTGTAGCCTACCCGTTACCCTTCACATCTAACTGTGGTTAATGAAAAGAGCAGACATGCAATGACACTGGTGGATCCATGTGTGGTTAATGAGAAGAACACACATGCAATGACACCGGGTGTGGTTCATGATATGGTTTGTGAGACGAACACGCATGCAATGACTCTAGCTGTGGTTCATGAGAAGAGCAGACATGCGATGACTCTAACCGTCGTTCATGAAAAGAGCAGACATGCGATGACACCGGTGGATCCATGTTTGGTCTATGAGAGGAACACACATGCAATGACACCGGTGGATCCTTACGTGGTTTGTGAGAATGACACACATGGAATGACACTGGTGGATCCATATGTGGTCTATGAAAAGAACACATGCAATGACACTGGTGGATCCATGTGTGGTTCATGGGAAGAACACACATGCAATGACACTGGTGGATCCATCTGTGGTCTGTGGGAAGAACACACATGCAATGACACTTGTGATATGTGTTTTGTGAAAAGAACAGACATGCAATGACTCTAACTGTGGTTCATGAGAAGAACACACATGCAATGACACTGGGTGTGGTTCATGATATGGTTTGTGAGAAGAACACACATGCAATGACACTTGGTGTGGTTCATGATATGGTTTGTGAGAAGAACACGCATGCAATGACTCTAGCTGTCGTTCATGAGAAGAGCAGACATGCGATGACTCTAACTGTGCTTCATGAAAGGAGCAGACATGCGATGACACTGGTGGATCCATGTGTGTTGTATGAGAGGAACACACATGCAATGACACCGGTGGATCCTTACGTGGTTTGTGAGAATAACACACATACAATGACACTGGTGGATCCATATGTGGTCTGTGAAAAGAACACAGATGCAATGACACTAGGGATCCATGTGTGGTTCATGGGAAGAACACACATGCAATGACACTGGTGGATCCATGTGTGGTCTGTGGGAAGAACACACATGCAATGACACTGGGGATTTGTGGTTTGTGAAAAGAATAGACATGCAATGACTCTAACTGTGGTTCATGAAAAGAGCAGGCATGCAATGAATCTTACTATGGTTAATGAAAAGAGCAGACATGCCATGACACTGGTGGATCCATGTGTGGTTAATGAGAAGAACACACATGCAATGAACTCTAGTGGGTCCATGAGGTTTATGAGAAGAACACACATCCAATGAAATCTAGTGCATCCTTATGTGGTTTGTGAGAAGGACACACATGCAATGACACTGGTGGATCCATGTGTGGTTCATGGGAAGAACACACATGCAATGACACTGGTGGATCCATGTGTGGTTAATGAGAAGAACACACATGCAACGACACTTGGTGTGGTTCATGATATGATTTGTGAGAAGAACACGTGTGCAATGACTCTAGCTGTTGTTCATGAGAAGAGCAGACATGCGATGACTCTAACTGTGCTTCATGAAAGGAGCAGGCATGCGATGACACTGGTGGATGCATGTGTGGTGTATGAGAGGAACACACATGTAATGACACCGGTGGATCCTTACGTGGTTTGTGAGAATAACACACATGCAATGACACTGGTGGATCCATATGTGGTCTGTGAAAAGAACACACATGCAATGATACTGGTGGATCCATGTGTGGTTCACAGGAATAACACACATGCAATGACACTAGTGGATCCATGTGTGGTCTCTAGGAAGAACACACATGCAATGACACGGGTGGATCCATGTGTGGTCTGTGGGAAGAACACACATGCAATGACACTGGTGATATGTGTTTTGTGAAAAGAACAGACATGCAATGACTATAACTGTGGTTCATGGAAAGAGCAGACATGCAATGACACTGGTGGATCCATGTGTGGTTTGTGAGAAGAACACACATGTAATGACACTGGGTGTGGCTCATGATATGGTTTGTGAGAAGAAGACACATGCAATGACTGTAGCTGTGGTTCATGAAAAGAGCACGCATGCGATGACTCTAACTGTGGTTCATGAAAAGAGCAGACATGTAATAACACCGGTGAATCCATGTGTGCTCTATGAGAGGAACACACATGCAATGAACTCTAGTGGGTCTATGTTGCTTATGAGAAGAACACACATCCAATGAACTTTAGTGGATCCATATGTGGTTTGTGAGAAGGACACACATGCAATGACAGTGGTGGATCCATGTGTGGTTCATGGGAAGAACACACATGCAATGACACTGGTGGATCCATGTGTGGTCTGTGGGAAGAACACACATGCAATGACACGGGTGATATGTGGTTTGTGAAAAGAACATATATGCAATGACTCTAACTGTGGTTAGTGAAAAGAGCAGACATGCAATGACACTGGTGGATCCATGTGTGGTTAAGGAGAACAACGCACATGCAATGACACTGGGTGTGGTTCGTGATATGGTTTGTGAGAAGAACACGCATGCAATGACTCTAGCTGTGGTTCATGAGAAGAGCAGACATGCGATGACTCTAACTGTGGTTCATGAAAAGAGCAGACATGCGATGACACTGGTGGATCCATGTCTGGTCTATGAGAGGAACACACATGCAATGACACCGGTGGATCCTTATGTGGTTTGTGAGAATAACACACATGCAATGACACTGGTGGATCCATATGTGGTCTGTGAAAAGAAAATACATGGAATGACACTGATGGATCCATGTGTGGTTCATGGGAAGAACAAACATGCCATGACACTGGTGGATCCATGTGTGGTCTGTGGGAAGAACACACATGCAATGATACTGGTGATATGTGGTTTGTGAAAAGAACAGACATGCAATGACTCTAACTGTGGTTCATGAAAAGAGAAGAAATGCGATGACTCTAATTGTGGTTAATGAAAAGAGCAGACATGCAATGACACTGGTGGATCCTTGTGTGGTTAATGAGAAGAACACATATGCAATGAACTCTAGTGGGTCCATGTGGTTTATGAGAAGAACACACATCCAATGAACTCTAGAGGATCCATATGTGGTTTGTGAGAAGGACACACATGCAATGACACTTGTGGATCCTTGTGTGGTTCATGGGAAGAACACACATGCAATGACACTAGTGGATCCATGTGTGGTCTGTGGGAATAACACACATGCAATGACAC